>CM042848.1:27984423-28127693 GCA_023653725.1 Bungarus multicinctus
GTCGTGGGCGGCCCTGTTGTCTAGCCCGCGCACGCAGCGCCAGCAGCGCCCGACCTCACTCAGCGTCCTTGAGGACGACAGAAAGCACAAGCACGAGACATCCCATGATCTTACGTCGGAGCCGGCCGCGCCCTCCATCGGCACGCCTAATCCGGCCGGCTGGGAATAAACAAGAAACAAGAGTGATCCCCTTTTGTTCCCTTCTGCCCAGCAAAGTCCCGGGGCAACCGCTTCACTAACCCAACAGTTTCGAATTTTAACTGCAACTGATTCACGTAACAACCGTGGCAAGAAAGGTTGTAAAACGGGGCAAAATTCACTTAACAACTGACTTGCTTAGCAACAGAAATTTTGGGCCCAACTGTGGTTGAATGTCAAGGACTATCTGTAATTTAATCACATTTCACCCATTTAGCAGTGAGAGAATGGTTATGATAGTTTTCTATCTAGTTTGCCTACAGATGAAGCACTATTCTGTTTTTAGGGATTTACTAATATATTTCCAGATAGCGTTCTTGGTGTTAAAAAAAATACTTCTTAGAAATAATCATGATCAGCACATTATAAAATATTACAAAAATACCTTATTGTTGATTGCTGAACTATTTTAAGATAGTCTTACATTGATCTGAATCATTGATTTGAATAATTCAAATAATTGTCTGCAATAAGAAATGTCACAGACTTTGTTCTTTAGGTACATTGAGTTCTGTTTTCTTGATCTATTTCATGGGGTGTATTCATGAATTGATCTGGATATTGTTATGCAGAGAAGTGAGGAAAGAAAACTGATATATTCTCTCCCCCCTCCCCCCATTTGCAGAATAGGATGCACGAAAGTATGAAATTGTTTGATAGCATCTGCAACAACAAGTGGTTTACCGACACTTCTATCATCCTGTTCCTAAATAAAAAGGATCTCTTTGAAGAAAAAATTAAAAGGAGTCCTCTCACTATTTGTTATCCAGAATATCCAGGTATATATTTCTCTCATGTTTTATGAAGAGAAAACATGTTGGTCTTAACCGAATAACGGAGTTGGAGGGGATCTTCGAGGTCTTCTAGTCCAACCCCCTGCTCAGGCAGGAAACTCTATATCCGTGATGGTGAACCTATGGCACACTTGCCACAGGTGCCACGCAGAGCCATTTGTGCCAGCACACGAGCTGCAGGCAAATTTACCTCACTGCGCACGTGCGCACCTCACAGCTGCTTTTCGGCCGGTTTGAAGCCTTTTTCAGCTTCCCAAAGGTTTGAGGAAGGCTTCTGCAGGCTTCTACAAACTTTGTAGGACAGGAAGTGATGAAACAGGGCTAGATTTTGGCCTACAAAGCTTGTAGAAGCCTGCAGAAGCCTTCCTCAAGCCTTTGGGAGGCCGAAAAAGGCCTCAAACCGGCCGAAAATCAGCTGTGAAGTGCAGTGCAGGTAAGGGGCCGGCGGGGGTTGGGTGGGTGGGGGGATTGGACGCTCATGCATAGAGGATGTGAGTGGGGCGTGCATTGCCTTCTGGGTGCTGGCATGCGAGCGTGAGCGTCCAAGCACGTGCACAATTTTTGGCACAGGAGCCCAAAAAGGTTAGCCACCATTGTCCTATACCAATGATGGTGAACCTTTTTGCTGTGGTGTGTCGAAAGCGCATGCATGGACAATAGTGCACACACATGCATGCCAGCACCCACAATTCAATGTGCCCCACCCCACCCCCCTACGCATGTGCGTGCAACACCCCTGCCCCCTTACCTGCACTGCGCATGCATGTGCCTCTCAGCTGATTTTCAGCCTGTTTGAGGCTGTTTTTGCCCTCCCGGAGGATCAAGAGGAACCTCTGCAGCCTCGGGAGGCCGAAAAACAGGCCCATTTCGGCACTTCAGGTATTTCCAGAAGGCCCATTTTTCAGCCTCCCGAGGCTGCAGAGGCCTCCCTCGAGCCCCCAGGAGGGCGAAAACAGTCTCAAATGGGCCAAAAATTATCTGGGAGGTGTGCACATGTGTAGTGCAGGCAAGTTTGGCTAGGGCTCGCATGCCCACACAAATGGTTCTGCGTGCCACCTGTGGCATATGCGCCCTTGGTTCACCATCATGGCCCTATATTATTGCAGACAAACAGTTGTCCAACCTCTTCTTAAAAACTTCCATTGTTGGATCATTCACAACTTTTGGAGGCAAGTTGTTCCAATTGTTCTGACTGTCAGGAAATTTCTCCCTAGTTCTAGGTTGCTTCTCTCCTTGATTAATTTCCACCCATCAAAGAGAGAAGGAGAGAAAGTTTGCAGTTGAAATTTAGTTATGGGATTTAAGTAGCACAGTCTTGAAGAGACACTCCATTAAGGTGAGAACGTGTGTTGAGGGAAGGAGAATTAATTAAAAAAGAGAGAGAGAATGGCTATCTTGGAACTTTTGAGTATAGTAAATATTGAGTCTTTGTTCTCCTAAATAATAAGTATCTGATAGGGTGTGAATTGTATTTATGGAACTGTTTACTGTACGTACTTCAGATTTTCACCTTATTATATAAAATAATGTAATATTTTAATAACTAAATTAGTGTTATTATGGAGCAAAGTGAGAATAGTTTTACAGACATAAGGTCTCTCTGGTGTGAACATTCCATAAAGTGTTTAATTGGTTATTGGACTTTTGTACTATGCTGTGGGTGGCAGGCTAACAGTTCTGCAATGAACAAGTGCTTGACAGAAGTAAAATGTAATTTAGAGAATGAAGTAAATAGTCCAATTAAAACATTGGCAACTCGAAGCCTGGCAATGCAAATCCTTAGGAAGGGCCTCAAGACCCGTAAAGACTAAAATTTCAACTGTAAAATCTTCCTTCTTCTTCTTCCTTCTTTCTTCTTCTCGTTCTTCTTTCTCTTCTTCTTCTTCTTCTTCTTCTTTCTTCTTTCTTTTCTTTCTTTTTTCGCCCCCTTCTTCTACTGTCTTCTCTTTCTCTCTTCTCTTCTCTTTTCTTTCTTTTCCTTCTTTTCTCTCCTTCCTTCTCTTTTTCTTCATTTCTTTTCTTTTTCTTTCTCCTTCTCTTCTTTCTTCTTCTTCTTCTTCTTCCTCTTCCTCTCCACTTCCTCTTCCTCTTCCTCTCCCTCTTCCTCTTCTTCTTCTTCTTTCTTCTTCTTATTCTTCTTCTTCTTATTCTTCTTCTCTTCTTCTTCTTCTTCTTCTTCTTCTTCTTCTTCTTCTTCTTCTTCTTCCCCTCCTCCTCCTCCTCCTCCTTCTTTTTTGCCCTTATCCAAAATGGGCCATGTGGAGACTCCTGGGAGCAGAGGGGAAGGGTTGGCAGGGCCAGCCAGTCGGTTCAACTACCAGTTCAGCGAACCAGGTGTAAATTTAACATCCGCTTCTTCTGAACCGATCCGAACCAGCTGAATCCCATCCTGGTTGACCCCCTCTTCTTTGTGGCAACTTTTGAGATATTGGAACACCACCGTCATGTCACCCCCTAGTCTAAAGGGTCTAAATCCACCCTTTGTTTTTTTTATTCTTCTCCCTTTTAGGATCAAACACATATGAAGAAGCAGCTGCTTACATCCAGTGTCAGTTTGAAGACCTGAACAAGAGAAAAGACACGAAGGAAATCTACACCCACTTCACCTGTGCCACCGATACCAAGAATGTTCAATTTGTCTTCGATGCAGTCACCGACGTCATTATAAAGAATAATTTGAAAGACTGTGGTTTATTCTAAACAAATTACAATCCAGCTATCCTTTTTTTTTTTTTTTTACAAAAACCAAATGTGCTTTTTTTAAAAAAAGATCGTGAATAATTTTAGGGCTGGGGGTTTATTTATTTATTTTTATTTATATAATGGGATATATAAATGTGCGTGGCCTTGGGTTAAAGAATCAGTTCAGAAATTCAGTCCTGCTAGTTTATGTAATAAGCCATGCTTTCTAAGCACCAGGCTGATATAGTCTCATTCTGTAAAACCATTGTTCTATACGTTCATTGGACCGGTTTGAATAATGCTAAACAAACCATGGATACTGCTGTCTAGCATTGACCAGATCATCAATAAGGCTCTTAAGAACTACACAATTGAAGTCCTGAACCTTTTACATGTTTAGAAGAGGTCATGCTTTTATGAAGGCCACTATCCTACTGTTTGAAACCCCACTGGAGATGCCTTGTCAAATACCTTGATTGTGCATTGACTTTTGTCCATCAGTGTTGGGTTTGTGAAGTCCTTGGTACTCTCTGAGCTTGGTGGTTTTCTTGCAGATGTTTACTTTATTGTTATTGCACCTGTTACAACGAAATCAAACACCATTTTCAGTGCACATTATGACCATGACTATGAAAATAATCACACACATCCTTCACCCTCCACACATTGAATCTAAAACCCCTGACACTGCACCAACACTGCACTATACAGCAGAATTCAAAAGAGCTACTGCCCTGCGATAGAAGCTGTTTTTCAGCCTGTTGGTCCTTGTTTTTATTATTCTGTACTGGCTGCCAAATGGTAATAGTTCAAAAAAAAAAAACGGGTGCCCGGGATGAGAAGGATCTTTGGGAATGTTTTGAACTTTCTTAAGGCAGCGGGACCTATAAAGCTCTTCCAAAGAGGGGAGATGGCAACCCATGATCTTCTGGGCAATGATGTTAACCCTCTGGAGTGCTGTCCTATCTGTCCCTGTGGAATTGGCCAACCATACAGAGGTGCAGTAAATTAAGATAATCTCTATGGTGCAGAGGTAGAAGGTCACCAGAAGTTTTCCATGCAGTTGTTGTTTTCTGAGAAGTCTCAGGTAGCATAATCTCTGCTGGGTCCTTTTGATCAGTGCACCCCCAGTTCAGGTTCTCTTTTATGGTAACACCCAGAAACTTAAAACTGGCCACTTGCTCCCCTCGGTCTCTATTTCATGACCAGACTGGATTACATCATCAGAGAATCCTCCCAAAGACTGTTGGTGTTCCTAGTTTGGTCATGAAACGTCTACAAGAAAACCGCCAAGTTCATAGAACATCAAGGACCCCACGGTTCAACCCTGAGCTAGGACTATTCACTTCTACTCTTTGGTTTATATAAACATTGAACACAACATTTAAATGATTTGTTGCATCTTGCCGAGCGCGTGTTGTTACGATACAATAGTGAAGATTTTGCTTGGGGGATTGTTAAGGACACTTCGAAAATAATCCTTATATTTTTTTTCATATCATGCATGTTGCCTTCTTTTTCTTAAATTTGATTTATAGATCTGTCATTAGCTTTGTAGACTTTCTCTTGCATAAAGAAATCTTTCCACTTGCTCAGGATTAAATGGTAAATGGCCCAACCATTTTCCTAGAATTGGTGTTCTTCAAAACTTGATGTTTCAACAATCCTTTTTTCCCCATCTTGCATTCTTTAGTGCCAAACAATTAACAGAAAAAGAAAAATTGAGGGATGAGAGCTAAAACAGTACCACACAGTCTCTCTACTGCTCCCTTCTCCTCCCCCTCCCTTTTCCCCCTCTCCTCCCCTTTCCTTCCTCCCTCTCCCTCTCTCCCTTTGCCTCTCCTTCCCCCTCCCTCTTTCTCTTACGCCCTCACTCCCTTTCTCTGTCTCTCTCAGTCCCTCTCTCTCCCTCCCTCTGCCTTTCCCTCCTCCATCCTCCCTCTCTTTCTCCCACTCCCTCCCTCTGCCTTTCCCTCTCCCAGTCCCTCTCTCTCCCTCCCCCTCCCCCTCTCTCTCCCACTTCTTCTCTCCCTTCTTTTGCCTCTCCCTCTCCCAGCCCCTCTTTTTCCCTCTCTTTTTCCCTCTCCCTCCCTTTTCTTCTCTCACTCCCTCTCTCCCTTCTTCTGCCTCTCCCACTCCCTCTTCCTCCCTCTCCCTTTGCCTTTCTCTCCCCCTTCTTCTCTCCCTCCCTCTCTTCCTCCCTCTACCTCTGCCTCTCCCCTTTCCTCCCTTTCTCTTTCTCAATGAAAGCATAACATAAGCATTCAGGTCCAATTGGATTTGGGTCTATTTCACAATGGTAAGAAGTAAGTAAATCCTCCTTGTCAGATCCTGCTCTAGGGTAGGTCCTCTTTGATTTGCTCCTCCTACCTCCTCCAACCTACAGGTATTGGGCACTATATTACAAAGGACTTGCTATCTATTACATGGATCAGTATATCAATGGAGTCCTGGCACACTTAAAAGAGAATGTAACATTCACATCGTTGGTTTAGAAAAGGCTCCCAAGAGAATCTCAGACTATGGACAAATGGTTGATGCCCAAGAAGAGGACTCCACCTGAAGTACTCAAGTGCTGTCTCCATTCTATGGACATGACTCCCCAGAGCAGTGGTGGAATTCAAAATATTTTACTACCTGTTCTATGGGTGTGCACTTCATGTATGCATGTGCGTACGTGCACGCAGGGAGCATTTTAAAATGGGCAATTTTATGTATGGAAATTTACCATCAGTGCTGGTGACTAAAACAGCTGAGGCATGGCAATCTGCTCTACCACACCTATCAGCTGAGCTACAAACAAAGGAAATATAGTATAGGAAAGGGCACGGGCAGGTGGGCAATGCCAACTACTGACTAATGCTACCGGATTGCTAGAAGTGGTGCAAACCAGCGGCATATCACCACTGCCCCAGAGTTCCTTACATAAGATGTCTCCCTGACTCTGAACCCTTTGAAGCAAAGTAGACTATACATCAAAACCAGGAGTGACATTCTATTGGTTCGGACCAGTTCTATAGAACTGGTTGTTATGATTCTGTGCAGTTCAGAGAACTGGAAAATTGTGCCCTTGACTGGCTCCTCCCCTCTCCACCAGACCCTCCCCTCTCCATCCAGACAGTCCTTATCACACATGCGCAACATTTCACACATGCCCAACATTGCTGATTGCATTCTCCCCAGCCCAGTCTTGAGGTATTTCTTCTTTCCCCCTCGCTCCTGACAATCAGCTGTTCCAATGATCAGGAGGCTTCCCTAAGGCCCAAAAGGCAAAAAGCCCTCCACACTCCATTTTTTTCCCCTTCCTGGGACCCAGGGAAGCTTTCTGGGAGCAAAAATGCCAGGATCCCCCTTGTGGTCTCACTGCTTCGCCCAGGAGGCTTTTCTGAGGCCCATGAGGCAAAAACAATGGGGGGGCTGCTGCAAAAAAGAAGAAGAAGAAGAAGAAGAAGAAGAAGAAGAAGAAGAAGAAGAAGAAGAAGAAGAAGAAGAAGAAGAAGAAGAAGAAGAAGAAGAAGAAGAAGAAGAAGAAGAAGCCATGCCCATCCAGTCACATGGCCACGCCTACCTAGCCATGCCTATACCTGATCAAAATACATAAGAATTTAACTCATACAGAAATGGAAGAACTCCAGAAAGTAAGTCTCTTGATGGTTATGATGGGCAGGTGCCAAATACACTGGAGGGATAAAAACCATCAGAGACACTTCTGGGATACAAGTGCAGAGGCAACTCTGTTTAGGCATATTTATTATTCAATCTTTCAGGGTTGGACCAGGAAGTTGCAAGTGTGAAGCATCTCCTTTGGACACAAATGGAGGAAGTGTGTATGATGACATCAAGGGGTTAACTACATCAGACTTCCTATTCCTCTTGAAAAATAAATTGATATCAATTCCCTGAAAGACTTCCTATGATTATTAAGTTCCATTATTTTTATAAAAACTAATAGCACCTTTAAAAGGTGAGTGTCAGGAAAGAGAAAGAAAGAAAAAGAAAGAAAGAAAGAAAGAAAGAAAGAAAGAAAGAAAGAAAGAAAGAAAGAAAGAAAGAAAGAAAGAAAGAAAGAAAGAAAAGGGAAGAAGGAAAGGAAGGAGAAAGAAAAAGAGAGAGGAAAGAAGGAAGGAAGGTGAAAAAGAGAAAAGAAAGAAAGATCTAGTTACTTAGTTTTGTGAACTTTTGAATATCTATCTATATATCTATCAATCTCCCAAAGTTTTAACTTGTGTACAAATTTTATTCCATTCAACTGTAATACAAATGGCGATAGATTACCAACATTTGAATTAACTACCGTCTTAATTAATTTTATTGCTGATTTGCATCTTAGCCCAAAACATAGTCTTGTTAAAATCAGGGTAGGAATAAATTTGGGGCCCCAAGATGCTTTCTTTCCCCCTAAAAGACAACTGGACTTCCTTGTTTTGTTTTGTTTTCCAGAACTGAAGAAGCTTCTTGGATGAGAAGCAAAACCCTTTTCAAAGAAAAAAAACAAGAAAGTCCAGTTACCTTTTGGGAAAGAAAAAAAACAAAAAACACATTTGAGGCAACCATGACCTGGATAATTGAGAATCACAATAGATAATGAATTTGGGGATTTTGCCATTCAAATTTGAGGAAAAATGGTTCTAGGCTGAACATAGTTTCTCTAATTTCTATTCTTTATACCTCAAATCTGTATGGAGTGGAATCAATTTAATTTTTATTAGAAACTTCACAGGGTAGCCAGAAATCATTTCCTTAAAAAAAAAAATGTGGGTATGTTTACAAGCTCCGTCCCAGTATTTAAAGTGAGTTCTTCTAGCCATTATCTCTTAGGATTGTCATCTAATCACAATTATTATGCAACAGTTCCAAGAAACATAAGAAACATATTAAATGACATCCCAGGAAATTCAGGAACTGCATCACATGAGCACATTTTAAACGGTTCCCAGAAATTCAGGAATCGAAATGCTCTGAGGTTTTTATAAACACACCTGAGTGTTTTTAGCATTCAAAATGAAAGAAAAATGCCTTTCAGAAGTGCGATAGATTGTTTTAAATGTTTTTTTTCTGTTTGTTCATTAATTTTTTTAAAAAAAAAATAAAAGTCTTTCCCTAGCAATGAGAACAAAACAAAACAGATATAATATGGTCCACAAACTGAGATGTTCATGAAGCTCCATATCTACTATCCTGTTTCCCAAAAAATATGACCCACCCTGAAAGTAAGTCTAGCTTGATTTTTATACATGTGCCCAATATAAGCCCTACCCCCAGAATAAGCCCTAATTAAGATCCCACCCACTCCAGAGTGGACAGGTAAAAATTAAGCCAGGGTGGGGATAGGGGGGTGGAGCTGCCCTACTACTTACCTTTGGACAGTTGTAACCAGGCCTTGCACACCCCGACATCTTCCTTGTCAGTCCATTTCTTCTGCAGTTGGCAAAGCTGGCCAGGCTTTCCTGAAGGCCTCTGGAGCTGATAACAAAGCTCTGGATCGATCCTGAGCTCTGTTATCGGCTGAAGAGGTCTTCAGGAAAGCCTTGTTGGCTGCACAAGAAGAAGTTCCCGAAGTCCTCTGACTGCCAAAAGGAGGCCAGGGGTGACACATGCAAGTGAGGTTAATCAGTGGATGACTTCCCCTGAAAATAAGACCTGGTGCCTTTTTTGGTGACAAAAAATTAAGACAGGGTCTTATTTTGGGGGAAACACAGGTATCTGAACCCCACCCTGTGGTTTGTTTGGTTGATGGTTGCCTGGTTATAATTTCCAAGGTCACCTACCAATGACCCAATCGTAAGGGATGATTACAGGATTAAAACCAGTTAATAACAATAAAGATAACAATAAGAAGAAGTGGTAACCTGAGAAAATAAACAATGTCAATCAATTACATTTGAAGAGAAGATTTACATATTTTCCCAGTCTACAGAATTACAGAATTATATGATTAACAGAGTCGGAAGGGACCTTGGAGGACTTCTAGTACAACTCCCTACTCAGGCAAGAGACCCCTCTACCTTTCCAGACAAATGGATGTCTAGTCTCTTCTTGAAACCTCTAGTGTTGGAGCACCCACAACTTCTGGAGGCAAACAGTTCGACTGATTAATTAATAGATAACAGATTAACAGAGTTGGAAGGGACCTTGTAGGTGTTCTAGTCCAACCCCCTTGTTCTGTTTAGAACTTCAGTTCAGAAAGCACAGTCCTCCTCCTTTCCTTCTCCTCCATTCCACAAACCCCACTCCCTTCTAGCACTGATGATGTTACCTAGTTGGGTCGTGAAATGTCTACAAGAAAATAGCCAAGCTCAGACAGCACAGTCCTTCTCCTCCTCTTCTCCTCCATTCTTCTAGCACTGATGATGTTACCTAGTTGGGTTATGAAATGTCTGCAAGAAAACAACCAAGCTCAGAGAGCCCCAAGGATCCTACAGACCTCCTCCTCCATTCCACAAATCCCACTCCCTCCTAGCACTGATGATGTTACCTAGTAGGGTCATGAAACAAGCAAGCTCAGAGACCACCAAGGACCTGTCAGAACTTCATCTGTGTGATGACATCATCCACAAGTCATTCTTTCTTCACCTTCCCCAATTCCCTACAAAAAGACCATGTTCCTTAATCCATCAAGGGATGAGTCATGGATGACTTACAATGCCTACCTCTTTTCAGTTGGACAATGACAAGTGTCACTTTCGTTACGAAATGTCTAAAATAAGATTTGACCTTTCCTTTTATCCATGTTTTGATTTTCTCTGCTTCAAAAATGGAAAAGCGACCAATATATCACCTTGCTTCTATTCTTGCCTTGGAACACAACACATGGACACCCCAAAAATATAATCAAGTTCCTATGCTCTCATCTACAATAGATGTTTTATGGCATTGACATACGTGCGAATTCTTGGCCTGGTTGACCAAAGTAAAAGAATTAAGCTTCCTATTGTGAGAGATAACAATCCATGTTTTTTCTCTTTCAGTGGAAGAAAATGTCCCTTTTATAGGCACAACTCTGAGCATCTCTCTCTGCAGGTATGTTTATTAAACCATATTAAAGTTGCCCTTGACTTACGATCACAACTGAGCTCAGAACTTCTGCTGCTAAGTGAGACATTGGTTAAGCGAATTAGGCCTCGTTTTTACGACTTTTCTTGCCATGGTTGTTCAGAGAATTGATGCCGTTGGTCAGTTAGCAATCTGGTTGTTAAGTGAATCTAGTTTGCCCCATTGACGTTCCTTGTCAGAAGATCGCAAAAGGGGATCTTGTGCAGGGGTAAGCTTCAAAAATTTTAGCAATGGGTTGTCTGCCTGGTTGCTGGGTGAGTGTGGCCATAGTGGGTGTGGCTTAGTTGGCCTCCTGCACCATGGTGGGAGATGTGTGTCTTTTTGTGTCCCCCCCAGACTCCGGAGGCTTCCCTCAAGCCTCCAGGAGGGCGAAAATGGCCTCCCTGGGCTCCGGAGGCTCTCTGGAAGCTGGAAACAAGCCCATTTCCAGCCTTCTCAAACTTCCGGAAGGCCCATTTTTCACCGTCTCCAAGCCTCTGCTCATGCCTTGCACTTACCTGCATCCAAACCAGTCTGTGTGGGGACTCCTTTGAGGGGTCGGGCAAGGTGGGTGGGGCCAGCCAGGAGTGGGATTTGGGGGTTCTCTGAACTACACAGAAACTGCAAAGGTCATAACTGTGAGAAACGGTTGTAAGTCATTGTCACTTTGAATGGTCACTAAATGAATCATTGTAAGTTGAAGACTACCTGTCCTGTTTTTGTTCCTGCTTTATTCATTTTTTTCTCCTGAATCCAAGGACTTTTCATGGTCAAAGAAGTCCTCACAGCTTCAGCCAAGGAATAATGGATGGAAACTGAACAAGGAGAACCTGGAAATAAGGAGAAGCTTTCTGATAGTGAGAACAATCAACCCATGGAACAGAAGTTGCCTTCAGAAGTTGTGGGAGCTCCCATCAATGGAAACTTTCAAGAAGAGACTGGACTGCCATCTGTCAGAAATGTTGTGGGGTCTTCTACTTGGGTTAGGGGTTCCACTAGATGACCTACCAGGTCTCTTCCCACTCTGTTATTCTTTCTGTTTTTAATCTGTTAAAATGCTAAATACACCATGTTTAAAAAACCCATCCCTAGATCCTCCAGTATTGCTGAACAGAACATGACACCAACATTAATATTCAGATGACTACTTCCCAATGCATCCATAAGAATTGTGTTATTCACTGATGCAGAACGGGGGTATTGTTCCAGAGCAATGTCATGTTTTTCCTTTAGACTGGGTTGAGTCTGCTTGGAGCACTCTATGTGTAATTTGGCAATTTCCCCGATTGCAAAGCCACTGAAGCTCAGGTTTGTGAGACTGCCCTAGTTCTGGCCTTTCTCTTGCCTTGTAACATCATCTGCATATCAGACATTAATACAATAGAGTGAGTCCAGAAATATTTAACGAGAAGAATACTACACTCCCCTGCTTGCAACTCCCCTATATCATTAGGCTTGGATAACCTTGAACTACACCGCCTATGGTTAGACTTAAGTGTAGCACACAAAATTATCTGCTACAATGCCCTACCAGTCAATGACTACTTCAGCTTCAACTACAACAATACAGGAGCACACAACAGATACAAACTCAATGTAAACCGCTTCAAACTTGATTGCAGAAAGTACGACTTCAGCAACAGAGTGGTCAATGCCTGGAACGCATTACCTGACTCTGTTGTTATATCCTCTAACCCCCACTTCTTTAACCTCAAACTATCCACTATTGACCTCACCCCATTCCTAAGAGGTCTGAAAGGGGCGTGCATAAGTGCACCATTGTGCCTATTGTCCCTGTCCTATTATCCCCATTTATTCGTACATATTTCCTGTACTCTTACTCATGTTTATACTTATATCTATTACCTTGTAAGCGATTGACAAATCAAATAAATCAAATAATAAATAAATAAATACAATCTGAAAGGCAACTCCATTTCCCAGAGAACAGGTGGAAAGCCGTCCAAATAAATCAAACATGATAATTGATCTCAAGTATAAGACTTCTGCCTAGGTAGGCTCAGAAGCTGAACACTTAATTATTGTGACCTTGAAATGTCTAACAGCCAAAATAACTCCACTGAGAAGCCCAGGGTTTGAAGAGTTATTAGATGTGCCAGTGTTAGATTTATGTTTACATTCATATGTACAAGATAGTTCCACAGGTGCCTTTTTTCAAGAAATAACTGAACTTTTTTTGTTTTTCTTTGAAAACATTTCACTTCCCATCCAAGAAGGGTGGTGGGGAATGGAAGGATTTATACTCCTTGCAGACAGCTGGTCACTTGCATCCTTTTTAGAGGGTTGTTGAGGCCATTTGGAGGCTTATCTGTATCCTCAGGGTCATCTGAGTGGTGCAAATGGGTGTGGCATCTTCTTGGAATGGCTGAGGTGCAGACAGCCTAGACTCATCCCCAACAGCCTGCACTTGTGTCCATCAGTCGCAGGGAGGAAATATACAGCAGACAACACAGCCCCAAACATAGTCCTTTCAGATGTTAGAAGAAGGCTCCACTCCCATTTGCACTATTCAGGTGACCCTGAGGACACGAACAAACCTCCAAGTGGCCTCAATGACTCTCTAAAAGGATGCAAATGACCAGCTTGTCTGCAAGGAATATAAATCCTTCCATTCTCCACCCTCCAGTCAGAGCTGAAGAAGCTTCTTGGGTGAGAAGTGAAATGTATTCAAAGAAAAAACAGAAAGTCTAATTGCCTCCTGAAAAAGCACCTTTGGGATTTAGGGAAGCAGTAATGGTTTGAAAGAGGGATCAAAGCGGCCATCTATGTCAAAATTGAACAGCCCTCTCTCAACAGAAGGAGAAGGATATGATATCATCTATCTCCAGTCTACAACACAATCCTTTCAGCAGTTCCAAGAAGGCTCCAGATCCATTTGCACTATTCAGGTGACCTTGAGGACACAGATAAAGACACAGACAAATCTCCAAGTGGCCTCAATGACTTTCTAGAACAAGGGTCTTCAAACTTGGCAAGTTTAAGACTTGTGGACTTCAACTCCCAGAATTCCTGAGCTAACATGACTGGGGGGGGGGGAATTCTGGGAGTTGAAGTCCACAAGTCTTAAAACTGTCAAGTTTGAAGACCCCAGCTCTAAAAAGATGCAAATGACCAGATGTCTGCAAGGAATATAAATCTTTCCATTCCTCACCATCCAGACAGAGCTGAAAAAGCTTCTTGGGTGAGAGGAGAAACGTCTTCAAAGAAAAACCAGAAAGTCCAGTTGCCTCTTGAAAAAGCAGCTTTGGATCAACCACAACTGGATGACTCAGAATCTCCAGAGACAGATGCCACTTAATATTGAAATTAATAAATGGTTTGGTTGATTGTCTACATGTTTGCTTTCTTTTTCATTCTAAAAGTCTCACGGCTGGGCCGGGAGGATAAATTCCATCTCAAATCCCACAGGACAACTCTTAGATGCACTGGCAGGGGAATTGTTGTGGTTAGCAGGTGTGGACGGCTGAAGAGAGAGAGGACTCAGATGAGGGGCAAGGACCATTAGGGAGTAGATTGCTGCCTTCAGAGATTGTGGGGGCTGGCAGCAGCAATGAGGAGGTTCCTGAGGAGCCTGTGCCAAGTGCACGTGTGTACAACAGCATGGGCAACTCGGGAGTAAGGCTGCAAGGTAATGGCCCCTCTTTCAAGAAGATAAAAGCCAGCTGTGAAACGCATGTACTTGCAGAAGGCAAAGACATTTTGAAACTCAGCCTCATGGTCATCCAGTATCCTGAGTTTGTATTTGAAGATTCTTGTATTGCAAATTATTTCTTGTCTGTTATCTTTTGGCAAGTCTTGCACAGTTTGGCAAGGCTTGTGCTTATCACAGCTAATTATTTTGCAAAAGCATTACCAGGTTTCTGTTTCTTTTGGATTGTGTTTGATTGGTTCAAAAAGGGCGTGGGTCAGAACAGGAAATGATACCTGTCCCTGTATTTAAAACAGAGGCCCCTTCCACTAACTTTTCTGAAAAGGAAAGTAGTTCATATTTCCACACATCAGCCCTGCCAGCAGTTGGAGTGCATATTTTTTTGGTAGTAACATGAGTTAGAATTTCACATTAGAGAGCATGCCAGGAAAAAAACATCATCGTAGTTGCCACAGAAACGGTATAAAAGCATTGCAACCACAATGCCAACAGAATACTGAGTGGTCTTCGCTCCTACAATTTTGGAAAACTACATTCCTTCCCTTCCATTTCTCCTGCTCAGGAAAACATCGTTTCCGCCTTAATTGCAGAAATGTCTGTTTTATCCTTTCATTTTGTAATCCAGTTCTTTTTTCTGCATCTCCTTTTTCTTTCCTCTGTTTACCTTTCCAGCTCTCTCTGACTTCCCCCCCTCTTTTCCATTCAGTTCCTTTCCCCATGGCACAATGCCCTCTCCGCTTCTCACACCCTATCTTTGCTGATTCTATTACATTAAAATCAATGTACTGTGTGAAGGGACACAGTGGCTCAGTGGCTAAGAGGCTGAGCTTGTCGATCAGAAAAGTCGGCAGTTCGGAGATTCGAATCCCTAGCACCGCATAATGGAGTGAGTTCCCGTTACTTGTCCCAGCTTCCGCCAACTTAGCAGTTCGAAAGCAAATAAAAAATGCAAGTAGAAAAATAGGGACCACTTTGATGGTAAGGTAACAGTGTTCTGTGGTCCTTCAGCATTCAGTCATACTGGCCACGTGACTAAAAAGATATCTTTGGACAGTGCTGGCTCTTCGGCTTTATAATGTGAAGTTCCAATTAAACTGTTTTATTGTTACTCATGTTTATGTACAGGGATATTCTCCACTAATGGTCAGCATATCCTTGCAGCCAGCAATGGAATTCAAAGGGAGTTAAACTTAGTCTGCTTGTGACTATGTAGGAATTCTAGACTGATTCCTCTTTTTACTCCACCTCCAGCTTCCACCTCTTGTACAGTGGTGGGCTACTGTCGGTTTGGACCGGTTCTAGTGAACCAGTAGTTCCGATAATCAACTGCCCCCACTTATCTGCTCTATCATGTCCTATATTTCCATCTTCTGGAGTGCACAATCCCATCCAAGAAACTGAAGAAGCTTCTTGGAGGGGAAATGCATGAGCAACTTATACAAACATCTCCCTGCCTCCTCAGTGGATGGGAATCATTCTTCCTCTTGACAGCTACATAGAACAATTACTGACAAGATAATGAGCCATGCAGTGGTTTGTTAGAAGAGACTTATGAGCCCTATAGAGGATTTCTTAAGTTCCAGGTGGCTCAGATCCCAACATGGTTTAAGTGACAAGGATATGCTTTACCTGGAAGGTATTCCTGCAATGGGAGATGGTTGGGAAGTTATTCAGAACTCCTGGTATTTGGGTTTCTATTAGTAAGTAGATGGGGCCTATGGATTTCTTCTATGTACATATCTATCAGATGAGATTTATTAAAATATATTTTCAAGGATTGTCTATTCTCTGCATAAAGAAACTTGGAATCTGACGATTACAAAGAACATAAAATCATAGTGCTGGAAGGGACCTTGGAGGTCTTCTAGTCTAACCCCCTGAGCATTGTAGGAACCTCATACTAACCCATTCAGGTGGTTGTGGATGGAAACTAATCAAGAAGAGAAACAACCTAAAACTAAGGAGAATTTCCTGACTGTGAGAACAATCAAACAGTGGAATGGCTTACCTCCAGAAGTTGTGGATGCTCCAACATTGGAGGTTTATAAGAAGAGATCGGATAACTATTTGTCTGAAATGGTATGGGGTTTCCTGCCTGAGTGGGGGTTGGACTAGAAAACCTCCAAGGTCCCTTCCAACTCAGTCATTCTGTCATTCTGTTATGCAGTTATTTTTGAAAATCCCCATTGATGGAGCATCTGTGAGAAAGATATTTGAAGAATCCATATTTATCATTCCTAATTAACATATCCATTAATTTCTAGATAAAATAAGATCTTTCCCTTATGAGTAGAAACCAAAAACCAAAACCACAGTTGCAGAAAAGGGATTTAAAGATCAAGGAAAGGCATTGGAAAAAATAAAGACCTTCTTAGATCTTTTGTTTCAGTTTCCTTCAGTGCAAGAATTCTCAACAGTACCATTTTAACACTGCAGCAAATACATAAAATAGTAATGAGCACTACTCTGGTATTCTTTCTGATTAGTTAGTGTACTGTGAAACTCAAACCAGCATGTTGAGTTTCCTATTTCATGTTTAAAAAGCCCTTTGCTACAATTGCATGTCAATGCCACCAAGATAATTCTGCTGTAAGAAATGTGCTTCTCTAATTCCTCATAATTTGCAGCCAACCATTGCAAACAGTTCAGTGCAAGCAGATTTTTTTTTTTGCTTCCAATGAGTTCTGCACCTTGAAGTATGATTGCAAAGTATTGATCTGAGATGGGCATCTTTTTTTTAATATATGTTTTACTAGCCAATAATCCGGCGTTGCCCGGGTATTTATTTATCCCAATTCTGTATTGGACAGGAAAATCCTGTAGTCGGGACTCATGCTGTTGTACTGTCTCTCGCACAGCATCGCAAGTCATCTATTCCTCTCCTCGGGAGTTTCTTGTCTATGCTGGTATTTCATTTTTTGATTGCACTTGGCCAATCGCCTGACATTTCCTTGGAGGACTGAGAGGGAGCCCCCTTGTGGAGTACTGGAGTACTGTGAAGTCATTACCATGGCAAGTCCATTGTGCTGTTACCATGGCAAGTCCATTGTGCTGTACAGTAGAAGCCATTTCAAGGCATATACACACCCTGAAGCGGTTGTATCAGGGGTTTCTTAGCCCCCCGTCCCCAGTATTTGTTTCCAGCGGATAAGTCATCTATGTACCAAGTTTGGTTGAAATTGCTCAAGGAGTTCCAGAGTTATGCTGGAACACACACACACACACACACACACATACACACAGATTCCTTTTAAAGAACATAACCAATTGCAAAGTCTGCCTGAGCAGCGTGTTGTCTTGGCACAATTAATTTTAAGTGAAGATACAACAATAACCATAGTCATACTAATAATCTTCATAAACATATCACAACATAATAATACCATTAGTTTATTCATCTTGCAAAATTTCCAACACAAATCTGTATTATCTTTTTAGATTTCTGTTTAGTTTCTAACCTCTGTTTCTGTCAGTTAACCATTGGTAGAATAAATCATATGTTTAAAAAAACATTCTGTTTCTTCCTTTTTCTTTATCTTAAAATAATGCCCCCCCTCCACACACCATGGGGCAGGAGGCCAGCTAGACCACACGATAGCAGTGTTTCAATATCTCAGGGGCTATCCCAGAAAAGAGGGAGTCAAGCTATTCTCCAAAGCACCTGAGGGCAGGGCAAGAAGCAATGGGTGGAAACTAATCAAGGAGAGAAGCAACCTAGAACTAAGGAGGAATTTTCTCCTTAGTGAGAACAATTCACAAGTGGAACAACTTGCATCCAGAAGGTATGAATGCTCCATCACTGGAAGTTTTTAAAAAGAGATTGGACGACCATTTGTCTGAAATGGGATAGGGTTTTCTGCCTAAGCAAGGGGTTGGACTAGAAGACCTGCAAAATCCCTTCCTATTCTATGTAGAATTCTAAATTTACAGCAACAGTCCTTAAAAGTTTCTCAACCCTAAATTATAAAAGAAGAGAAGTATTATTGCTTCCTCCAGCCATGAAATTTTCTTCCCAATAGAGCAAATATACACAAACTTCAGACAAAGGGAAAGGAAGTATAAGAAAGTGAACCACTTTTGAGACATAAAGAAAAAGAACAAATTTATAATTGCAGCTTATGATTGTCACATGTCATTATAAAATATGCACATAAAATATTATGCTGATCAACAATATATTAATATTTATTACTCAGTTTGGACATTTCTGCCATATGGCTGGGCAGCTGTTGAACAAAAATAAATGTTTGGACAGTTAGATTTGAATTACTATTGCTAATGTTGAAAGATCCTTATTTAAATATTCATTGTTTAAAATAAACACAACGAATTATTTACATTAGCAGAACACATATTCTTATATTCCTTAATTTTAACTAATAATCTTTAGCTTTTCCTTTATATCCAACCTATTCCTTTTCCTTCCTTATATTTCCTTTATTTTCTTATTCCTAGATATTCTCAGAATGCTTGCTAAAGAAATAGGACTGTTTTTTAAAGAAAATCATAGGAACTCTTAGTATTAAATGAAGCAATTTATATGTTTTGCAGGATTAGAATAAGAGAATGTTATTTAACTTTTGGAAATTTACTGAATATACATCCTGGTGGACTGTTATATGAATGTACAGTACTTATTATAATAATGCTACATGGTTAAAAAAACTTTTAAATACTGACAACATATATAAATAAAATATCATGGTTCATTTACAATCATATATATTATTTACTATTGTTTATTTTTAATGTCTTAATTTTTTATTGTTGAAAACAAATCTCAATGTTTCTGAGATATGTGCCTGGAGGGCTTGTGGCAATGTAATGACTCTAGGCTAATTGCTCTCTTGACTCCACCTCCAGTCTCTGCCTCTCCTTTTCCTACATATTCAGTCTCCTTGTTTTAGTAATATTATCAATATAGCATGAATATAATTTTTGCAGTTTCATCATTGTTATGTTTTTGGTTCCATTTTTTAAGACCACAGTATAAAGACCTTAAAATCAGACATCAAAATGATCTTGTTGGAACTGATTTTTTCTGGAGAAATTCCAGCTTGTGGTCTTATGTGCATTATGGACTACCTAGTATGCATACCAGTGGTTGCCACTTTTTAAGAGGGACATTTTAAAACAAAATCATTATCCATCTTTGGCCTTCAACTCTTAAGACAATATATAAGTTTAGATCTTTAATATTTAATTAAAACTTTAATTTTTTTTAGCCATCTGGAAGTAGCTTCCTCATACTATTTGCAAAATGTATCCCTTACAATCCCATCTCAGATGAGGAATGTGAGATGTTCAAAAATCAGAAACATTCTTCGTTATGTTGTGAAAAATTTGATTTGCTTCTGCTTTATTAGGAATCTGCTTTTTTAAGGAATTTTAATTGGCCCTCATTAAGCATAAGATGTAAAGTCAAACTGTGGCCTCTTAGAGGCATTTTTAATGCACCCTATCTGTTCATAACAAGAGCAGTGATAATTTTCCATAATTGAGTGGAACCATTTATAATTAGTCTATTTTGTCAGGAGACTTCCTGGCAGGAAGTTGTCACAAAATTCATAGCAAACTGAATCATAAGACACTTTAATTAAAAAGGGTTGAGAGACAGGATATCTAGAAATGGTAAAGTCCCAAAATAGCTCTTAGAAAATTTCCATACTAATTTGCTTTAAAAACATTACGAGGACATATTTTAAGCATTATTGGAAGAAAAACAATGGTGTACAGGAAAAAATGCTGTTATACTGAGACTATATAATTTATTGATGTCATCGGCTAACTGGAGCTCCTGTGATATGCATGCAGATGGTAACATCTGGAAGATGGTAGAGCATTGTGGTCAAAACCCTGGTTCTTTGTAAGACAGTCCAAAAAGGATATGTGGTTTTTTTTTAATCATGATGACATGTGGATGATCATTAAAAAATCCATGCAGAATATGGTACAGTAAATATTTCAGTATAAAGGTAAAGGTTCCATTCGCACATCCATGCTAACCGTTTCCATCTCTAGGGGCAGTGCTCATCTCTGTCACAAAGCCAAAGAGCCAGCACTGTCCAAAGGCATGATTAAACGCCGAAGGTACACAGAACACTGTTACCTTCCCACCAAAGTGGTCCCTATTTTTCTATTTGCATTTTATGTGCTTTCAAACTGCTAGGTTGGCAGAAGTTGGGACAAGCGATGGGAGCTCACTCCATTACAAGGCTCTAGGGATTCGAACTGCCAACCTGCCAACTTTTCTGATTGACAAGCTCAGTGTTTTAGCCACTGAGCCACCACATCCCTTTTATATTTCAATTGTAAAATTACAATTGTAATTCATGTATATATTTATTACATTTATGTGATATTGATTTTATGGCATAGTCTACATCAGGTGTGTCAAATTCAAGGCCCATGGGCTGCATCCATCCCATGATGTGGCTGAATCTGGGCCACCCTGGAAAATGTAAGAGGCCGGTCTGCATCGCTTTGGCCCAGTCTACCCAATGCAGCTTTGGCCTGGTCTAACTAGTGTGAAGAGGAAACATGCCAGTAGTTTGGGGAATGGCATCAAGCTGGCCACGCCCACCCAGTCAGCCATGCCCTACCAGTTGGCCACACCCACTGGGCCCCCTGAGGTCAACCACAGTCCTGATGTGGCCCTCAATGAAATTGAGTTTGACACCCATGTTGTACATCATATGGCATCTTCTACGGCATATAAACTTAATAAATGTAGTGTATAAACTTAACACAGCATATAAACTTATGAGGGTGAAGGTTCATTCTCTGAGCTTGTGGGTTGATTTCCAAATATTTTATTCCCAGGTAACATCTTGAGCAAAATTTAGGGATGTCAGTGTTCTTCTAAGGGATACGGAGGCTCAGTGACTAAGACGCTGAGCTTGTCGATCAGAAAGGTCAGCAGTTTGGCAGTTCGAATCCCTAGCACTATGTAACGGAGTGAGCTCCCGTTCCTTGTCCCACCTTCTGCCAACCGAGCAGTTAGAAAGCACATAAAGGTGCAAGTAGAAAAATAGGGACCACTATTTTGGTGGGAAGGGAACAGCGTTCCGTGTGCTTTCGGCATTTAGTCATGCCGGTCACATGACCACGGAGACTTCTTCGGACAGCACCGGCTCTTTGGCTTCTTAGAGCTGAAAATGGCTAGCATGTATGTGCAAGGAGAACCTTTACCTTTATCTTTACCTTAGTGTTCTTCTGCTTATAAGGGCTTTGGTTGTGGTTGTGTCAAGTGAGGTTCTTGTGATGGGTCAGGTGTAAGTCATCAGTGAATCTTGTGATTGGTCTTGTGGAAAAAGAGATTATATCAAGTGATAAGGAAATTATGATGTAATCTCCTTATTATTAGACCTTGGATAGCTGCTTGCCTCTGTTCCAAAGTCAAAGGGCTTTCTCTCCCTCTTCATCCAACACAAATGTTGTTGTGCAAACAATCTACAAGGCTCTTTGCCACTGCGGTCAATGACACCATGACGGGTGGAGACCTGCCAAGTTCTATTGGCTATTACAATCTGATCTGGATGGACTTTCTCTCCTTTCATCATCCCTCTGCATTATTTTCCAGGCGTTTCCCATTTTACTCTTCCATTTGGTCTTGGGAGTGTCTGATGCCTTCAATTCAAGTTCTCACCCATATCAAGGCTCTTTACTCTCTCCTTCTCCTTCAACCTCTGGCAGATGTGGCAGCTGATTACACAGGGCAGAAAACATCCTGCAGCCAAGAAGGCTCCACACATATTTGAACTACCCTGAGGATGCAGATAAACCACCAAGTGGCCTCAACGATTCTCTAAAAGAGTGCAAATGACCAGCAGTCGGCAAGGAATATAAATCCTTCCATGGGACAACCATGTCCTGGATGAATGAGAATCTCCATAGACTTTTAGCTATGCACTTTGGAATGAAACACCCTTTGAATAGTGTGTGATTATGAATGGATTTTCCAGAAAAATAGCAGATTATGCACTTCAGTTTGAGATGCAGACAGCATAGACTTATCCCCAACAGCCTGCGTCTGTCTTCAACAGTGAAGGAACACAGAGCAGAAAACCTCCTGCAGCCAAGAAGGCTCCACACCCATTGGAATGACTCAGGTAATCCTGAGGACATAGATAAACTTCCAAGTGGCCTCAATGACAATCTAAAAATGCAAATGACCAACTGTCTGCAAGGAATATAAATCCGTTCATCCCCCACCATCCAGTCACAAATAAACCTCCCAAGTGGCCTCAATGACTCTCTAAAAGAATGCAAATGACCAGCTGTCTGCAAGGAGTATAAATCCTTTCATTCCCCACCATCCAGTCAGAAGTGAAGAAGCTTCTTGGATGAGAAGCGAAATGTCTTCAAAGAAAAACAAGAAAGTACAGTTGCCTCCTGAAAAAAAAAGCACTTTTAGCAGCTGATTACTACATTACTGGGGCTCAGGGGTCTAACAAATAGGAAGGGAGAGTTCTCCCCTCCAGCAAAATTGGTCCATGCGATTGAAGAACTGGCCAGAAAATCCCATTGCATTCTGCTTTCCCTAATTTTCTTGGTGTGGGCATATTGCATTTTCTAAGAGCTTGTCTCTTTTGTAAGCTTTAGTTTTGAAAGATGTATTCCACCGTGAACGAACAATTGAAGCTGGCAGAGAAGTCACTGATGAAAATCTCTGGAAAGAAAATATAGATTGTCTCCCTGGTTGAGTCACCCTGGTTGAGTCATGTTGATCTACAGCAAAGCTATAAACAACTCTATTCTTAAAATTGTTTGCTTTGCACAGCGAGCGAAGGTTACTTTTAGAAATTTAAGGGGGAAAGAAAAAGAGAAAGCTGAATGTTATGGACTTTCATAACTGGTAATCACAGTTATGTGCAAAGTTTGAAGAGAGCAGTGGGTTTTTAAAATGCTGAACCACTTGGTTCTTGGAGATTTCCTGACCTTGTATCTTTGGACAAAATGATAGGATAAATAAAATAGGAGGCTAGTTTTAAACTTATACAACTTAATTAACAGAAAAACAGAATAACAGAATGGATTTCGGTTCGGTTCTGTGCTGAAGAAGTGTTTTTGGATGAGAAGTAAAATGTTTCCAAGGGAAAAAAAAATCCCAGAAAATCCAGTTGTCTTTTGAAAAAGCAAAACTTTGGGACAACCATGACCTGGATGATTGAAGATCTCCATAGACACATTATATGTTCAAACACAAATATAAGTTTAAATAACGCATCAGCAAATACATATATGTAAAGTGTGTGGGCAATACAATAGACAAGATAAAATATCGAATTAAGATAAAAACCATAATAAGATCGCCATAATATGGAACCACAGAATTGCAATGGGATTTGTTCTTAGTTGCAAAGTTGTGTCTGACCCATCGTGATCCCATGGACAATGTTCCTCCAGGCCTTCCTATCCTCTACCACCTTCTGGAGTCCATTTAAGCTCACACCGATTGCTTCAGGGACTCCATCCAGCCACCTCCTTCTCTGCTGTCCCCTTCTTATATTAACTGTTTCCTAGTATGATTTGATTGCTTATTGTACCCTATGACTATCATTAAGTGTTGTACCTTATGATTCTTGACTCTTGACGATTGTATCTTTTCTTTTGTGTACACTGAGAGCATTTGCACCAAGACAAATTCCTTGTGTGTCCAACCACACTTGGCCAATGAAGAATTCTATTGTGTTGTATTGTATTGTGTTGTATTGTGTTGTGTTGTGTTCTATTCTATTCTATTCTATTCTATTCTATTCTATTCTATTCTATTCTATTCTATTCTATTCTTCTTTTATTGCCCTCAATTGTTCCAGCATTAGGCTCTTCTCCAGTGAGTCCTTCCTTCTCATGAGGTGGCCAAAATCCTTTGAGTTTTCTCTTCAGGATCTGGCCTTCTAAAGAACAGTCAGGGTTGATCTCCTCTAGGACTGACCAGTTGGATCCCCTTGCAGTCCAAGGGACTCATAGGAGTATGGGATATATGTTATTAGCTCAGACGATTAAAGGCCTGGAGACCAAATCATATGAAGAACGGTTGCAGAAATTGGGTTTGGCTAGTCTAGAGGAAAGAAGGACTAGAGGAGGACATGACAGCAGAATTCCGGTGTTTGAGAAACTGGCATAAAGAGGAAGGGGTCAACTTATTTTCCAAAGCACCAGAAGGCAAGACAAGAAGCAATGGATGGAAACTCATCAAGGAGAGAAGTAACCCGGAATTGAGGAGAAACTTCCTAACAGTGAGAACAATTAACCAGTAGAACAGCTTGCCTTCAGAGGTTGTGGGTGCTTCATCACTGGAGGTTTTTAAGAAGAAACTCAACAGTCACTTGTCTGAAATGGAATAGGATCTCTTGCTTGAACAGGGGGCTGGACCTGAAGACCTCCAAGGTCCCTTCCAGCTCTATTCTGATTCTGATATCTAAGGAAGCTGACCATTTCACTGCTTCTGGTATGGCTGCAATGAGATCATCCCATTTGCAAGCTATATGTGTTACCCTTTGTTCTGGTGTACCACAGTCACACTGTGGGCTCTTGTCCATTCCTCACTTAAACAGCTTTGCTTAGTTCTGGCCTGACCTGTTTTGATTCTATTCAGGTGCCTCCATTATTATTATTATTATTATTATTATTATTATTATTATTATTATTATTATTATTATTATTATTATTATTATTATTATTATTATTATTGTTATTATTTTGGGGGGCGGAATATGCATTCCTTGAAGTGAAATTTTTGGAAGCTCCGACATGGTGTCCTGGTTGAAAAGATCCGGATCGGCTTGATCTGAGGAGAAAATGGAATGAATTTCTCAGAAAGTTTCATTCCCGGAATGGTAAATTTTGTACATCCCTGAAAATAAATGCTGAAAATTAGACTTAACTGGGGATGCGGTGCTCGAGATAAACTCTTCGTCAGCCGCTTAATCAAGCATACAAAAATATTGTTCTATCAGGAGAAATCCAAACCCACATTTACTGAGCTTGGTGGAAAATAATGATCTCCAGATTCTTAACCTTTAGTTCAACCTCTTGGCTTGACTTAGCAGAAGATTCCATAGAATAGAATAGAATAGAATAGAATAGAATAGAATAGAATAGAATAGAATAGAATAGAATAGAATGGAATGGAATGGAATGGAATGGAATGGAATGGAATGGAATGGAATGGGATGGGATGGGATGGGATGGGATGGGATGGGATGGGATGGGATGGGATGGGATTCAGGGTAGAATAGAATAGAATGGAATAGAATGGAATGGAATGGAATAGAATAGAATAGAGAGTGGAATGGAGTGGAGTGGAGTAGAGTAGAGTAGAATGGGGAGAGGGAGGGTGAGGGGAAAAGGGAGGTGGAGGAGGAGAGGAAGAGGAAAAGGAAGAGGAAGAAGAGGAGGAGGAGGAGGAAGGGGAGGAAGGAGAGGAATAGGAAGAGAAAGAGGACGAAAGGGAGGAAGGGAAGAGGAAGAGGATGAAGGAGAGAATGGAGAAGAACGAGGAGGAGGAGAAGAGGAAGACGAGAAGGAGAGGAGGAAGATGAGGAAGAGAAGAAAAAGAGGAGGGGAAGAGAAAGAGGAAGAACTGTTTTTAGTTTTGCGGCAAGCCAAGATGCCCTGAAGTGCTAGCCCAGACTCTGGACAAACCAAAATAGTTCATACAGGTTGAGGGCTAGTAGGAACAAAAAAAGTCTTAGACTTTCGTGAGGTATACTTCTTTATAGTAGACACGCATAGCACCCCTGCCCTACGCAGGGCAAGTAATCTAAATAGGAGGTTATAAAGAAAATGAACAGCTCTGTTCCTCTGTAGGTCCACCCTGCAATTGGAGAACTTAAAGCTGGGGTCTTTATTATAGGTTTACGGAAACTTCAGAAAGCGCGAACTATACTTAAGGGAAACCTTGAGTCCAAAGCCACATTTTACATACTCTCCAGAGCTGGCAGCTTCCAATGCACATATTATATTTTTTTTGTGGCTGTAGCAAATGATACGTTAGGCTCACAAAGGGTTGGGACAAAAGAGCCTCCTTGAAGATGGCTTTTGTTTTTTCTGAAACAGTGACTCAGCACAGAAAACAAACCGATCTGGGGAGCCTTCCAGCTGCATCTATCTGTAGGTGTGTAGGAAAAGAAAAATACTGTGCCCCAAAGAATATATTGTTTAAGGGGTGCAGTTTAGCTGTTATCCAATCCGCATCCTTGCTTTGCTTCATTTCTATATTCTGGCTTGATCCAAAGCACTTAACATCTGTAGAAATGAAACAGGTGTGGGATTGAACCGCTGATTATAGTTTTGGCTTTGTATGAGCAAGAAGGATAATTTTTTTTTTCTTTTTTAATCTGTTGTCACAGCAAGACCGAGAAGGTTCTCCGTTTGGTTCACCCTATCTTGGAGAAGTATTTCAAACCTCAAAACAAACATTTCTGTTCTGTCCTAGGCTTCCCAAGATCATGAAGCAGACTCCTCGTCCCAATAAAGCCCCTTTGATTGAGGTTAAAGTGAATTCCTCTCCAGCAAAGTTCCGGATTTCACCACTACAGACCTTGATCAGGCTGGGAGAGTTGCCAGTCCAATAGCTTCGAAGCACCACACTGTAGCAGCAATTACTTGGCAAGAAGTCAAGAAGTCTTCACTCTAATGAATTGAACTAATTGTCTCCTAATTGTCTCCTGCAAACCCCACTCCCCTTTCGCTCCTCTTTATTCCCTATGGGAGGGGCCATTCACCATCCACCTGTGGCTTTACTCCTGAGTTGACTCTTGTTCCTTAGCTGTTCCCTTTTCCTGGCAGCTCTGTGCATGTGCACACTGGGAACAGGCTCCAGCTGTTCTTCCGCCCCACTGATCTCTGACTCTGAAGGCAGCTGATAACTATCAGATGGCCCTCGGCACATCTCTGCCTCTAACGCAGAGCCTTCCCCAGACTCCGGGACTGGCCCATGTTCCTCCCCAACCTTCTCACTTTTTGAGTCTGACACCAGCTGCTGGCAGACCACAACAATTTCTGCCTAGCCAAATTTAAACACTGATGGGGAAAAAATCATGAGAAAGGCATTTTTATGGAGTGCTACAGGAATGAAAATAATTCCCTAACATTATAAGCGTGTATATATTATCAATAACCAAGCCTGGGCAGATCTGCCTTGCCCAACCACACAAAATGAAAGCTTAAATAGTATTTGTGTGTTACAGCATGGTCATTCTATCAATAGCCGAGCTGGCGGTTGGGACCCCTAGGCTTTTAGTCATGGGGGATTTCAACCTGCCTTCGCTCGGGGAAACCTCTGGGGTAGCTCAGGAGTTCATGGCTTCCATGACGGCCATGGACCTGACCCAATTAGTTTCTGGCCCCACTCATATAGGAGGACACACGCTGGACCTGATTTTTGTCTCTGGTCAGTGGTTGAATGACTGTAGCTTCGGAGACTTAGATATCAAACCCTTGTCATGGACAGATCATTCTCTTCTTAGACTTGACTTCTGTACCGCCACCCCCCACCACAGGGAGGCGAAGCTGTGTAGATGGTTCTGCCCCAGGCGCCTGATGGACCCTGAGCGGTTCCAGAGGGAGTTTGGGCCATTTCCCAAGACTCTGGCTCATAACTCGCCTGGAGTCTTGGTGGCCACCTAGGATAGGTTGGCTGCCGAGGCTCTGGACCGAGTTGTGCCATTGCGACCTCTGACCCGGCACAGATCCCATCCAGCTCCGAGGTTTATGGAGGAGCTGCGGGAGATGAAGTGCCGGAAAAGACATCTGGAGAGTGTTTGGAGGGCTAGCCGCGCCGAGTCCGACAGGACACAGGTGAAGTCCTATATTAGGACCTACCTTGTGGTGATAGAGGCGGCAAAGCGTTCGCATTTCTCCGCCCTTATTGCGTCGGCAGAAAATCGGCCTGCTGCTCTGTTTAGAGTGACCCACTCCCTGCTTGAGCCAAGAGCGCGGGAGGACCTCTTGCAGGGCAGGGCAGAGGAGTTTTCCCAATTTCTGCACGACAAAATTGCTCAGATTCTGGGCAGGCTGGACTCCAATTGGGTGGTCCCGGGGAAGGTCTCCGGGGCAAGTCTTGAGACTATTATCTGGGAGGAGTTTGACCCTGTGACCGCTGAGGGTGTGGACAAGTTGCTGTGGGGGCTGAATATCACCACAGGTTTGTTGGACCCGTGTCCCTCCTGGTTGGTTTCTCAACGGCTGGCTCCAGGGGATTATCAACGCTTCGTTGAGAGAGGGGTCGCTCCCTACTGCCCTGAAAATGGTGGTGGTGCAGCCCCTCCTCAAGAAGCCTGCCCTGGACCCGGCTGTTTTAAAAAACTATCGTCCAGTCTCCAACCTTCCTTTACTAGCGAAGGTTGTTGAGAGTGTGGTGGCACGTCAGCTTCCTCAGTACCTGGAGTAAGCGATTTACCTCGATCCTTTCCAATCGGGCTTCAGGCCCGGGCATAGTACCGAAACAGCATTGGTCGTGTTGCTTGTTGATCTCTGGAGGGCCCATGACAGGGGGTATTCCTCTGTCCTGGTCCTGTTAGATCTCTCAGCAGCTTTTGATACTATCGACCATAGTATCTTATTACGGCGGTTGGAGGGGTTGGGGGTTGGAGGAACTGTCCTGCGATGGTTCTCCTCCTTCCTCTCCAACCGCTCACAATTTGTGTTGACAGGGGGGGAGAGGTCCACCTCTAGGCCCCTCATTTGTGGGGTGCCTCAGGGGTCGGTCCTCTCCCCTCTTTTGTTCAACATTTATGTGAAACCGTTGGGGGAGACCATCCGTGGTTTTGGGCTGCAGTGTCATCTGTATGCGGATGATACCCAGCTTTACATCTCCACCCCAAGCCACCCCAACAATGCTGTGGAGGCTATGTCCTGGTGCCTGGAGGCTGTGTGGATTTGGATGGGCGGGAACAAGCTCCAGCTCAACCCTTCCAAGACTGAGTGGCTGTGGTTTCTGGTGCCCCGATATAGTCAGCTGACCCTGTCGCTGGCTATTGGGGGAGAGATCCTACCCCCCACAGAGAGGGCTCACAATTTGGGTGTCCTCCTGGATGCACGGCTGTCTTTAGAAGAACATATTACGGCCGTCTCCAGGGGGGCTTTTTATCAGGTTCGCCTGATTCACCAGTTGCGGCCCTTTCTGGATCGGGATGCCTTATGTATGGTCACTCATGCCCTTGTCACCTCTCGCCTGGACTACTGTAACACTCTCTACATGGGGCTCCCTGTGGGGAGCACCTGGAGACTCCAACTGGTACAAAATGCGGCCGCGCGGGTGGTTATGGGGGCGTCATGAAGCTCCCATGTGACGCCTCTCCTGCACGAGCTGCATTGGTTGCCGGTGGTTTTCCGGGTTCGCTTTAAGGTTCTGGTTTTGACCTTTAAAGTGATCCATGGCATTGGACCAGGTTATCTGCAGGACTGCGTTCTGCCGGTAGTCTACCACCGACCTGTGCATTCCCACAGGGAGGGCCTTCTTCGGGTGCCGTCGGCTTCTATGTGCTGCCTGGTGGCTCCTAGAAGTATGGCCTTCTCTGTGGGGGCCCCCGCCCTCTGGAATGATCTGCCTCCAGAAATACGCAATAACATGGACCTGAGAGCTTTCAGACGTGCATTAAAAACCTGGCTCTTCGAGCAGGCCGGCCTAGGCTGAAATGGGATTTTTAATTTAGTACTTGTGTTTTAAATTGGGATTTTAAAATTTGGGTTTTAATAACTTATTGGGGGAGGGTATAATTTTAGACAGCCTAAAATATTTAATTCTTTTTAACTTTTGTAATTGTAATAAAGTTTTATGGTTGGCTGTGCACCGCCCTGAGTCCTTTGGGAGAAGGGTGGTATATAAATATAAAGAAACATAAACATAGAAACATAAACATAAGCACACTATTTCTCTGAGTTGGATCGTGTTTTCTCCCAAATAACATTTATACAATCTTTATGCAGACATCACCGATGCCACTGTTATTGCCAGCCATGTGTGGCAGCAACCAAAAAAGCTAATGCAATCCTTGGTTGATTAAACAGAGGCATAGAATCAAAATCATGTATTAGTGCCGCTTTATAAAAACCCACACTTGGAATATTGCATCCAATTTTGGTCACCACATTACAAAAAAGATGTTGAGACTTTGGAAAGAGTTCAGAGAAGAGCAACTAAGATGATTAAAGGCATGGAGTCTAAAATATAGGAAGAACAGTTGGAGGATTTGGGTAATGGCCTGTCTAGAGAAAAGAAGGACTAGGGGCAGAGGTGATATCCAGACAGTTCTGACAGGTTCTGGAGAATCGGTAGCAGAAATTTTGAGTAGTTTGGAGAACCAGCTAATCCCACCTCTGATTGGTCCCGCCCCTATCTCTTCTCTGCCTCCCATTGAGTGCTAGCTGATTGGCTGGGTCTTCTTTGGTTGCCCTGCACAGGAGAACGGAGCTGCAAAGCAGGTTAGTGTGGTGGGGAGGGAATGGGGATTTTACAGTATCCTTCCCCTGCCATGCCCACCAAGCCACACCACGCCCACCAAGCCATGCCCACAGAACCGGTAGTAAAAATTTGCATAATTATTTCAGAATGTTCTAAACTTCTGGCCCTATGATAATAGCTGGTGATGCCACCAAAATAATGCATAAAGGCTCTTCTCACACACACATGCTGGTCATTTCTGGCTCTAGGGGGTGGTACTCATCTTCATTACAAATCCGAAGAAGAGCCAGCGCTGTCCGAAAACATCTCCATGGTCATGTGGCTGGCATGACTAAATGCCTTCGAAGGTGCATGGAACGCTCTTCCCTTCTCACCAAAGGTGGTCCCTATTTTTCTACTTGCATTTTTTTAATGTGCTTTCAAACTGCTAGGATGGCAGAAGCTGGGACAAGGAACGGGAGTTCACTCCGTTATGAGGCTCTAGGGATTCGAACCGCCGAACTGCTGACCTTTCTGATGGACAAGCTCAGCGTCTTAAACCACTGAGCCTATGTAAAACCTATGCAAAAGGTAAATGATGTCAGTTTGCCCTCCTGTGGCAGGATCATGTATATAAATGCAGCTATTTTAGTTCTGAATAGTGTTGCATATTTAGCTGTACTTTTTTTTTTGAATGGAGTAGTGCTTCCAGAAAAAAGTCATTTTGGTTTCATTCAGGAGATCTTGCAAAGTTTTAAGATGAAGGTTTAAGGTGTGGAGATCCCCACAGATGAAAAGATAGTTAAAAAAATACTAGAATGCAGTGGTGGGATTCAACAGCTGTAACAACCAGTTCGGTGAGCATGCAATTTACTGTTGCCTGTGCAGATGGCAATGGAATCGGACAGTGGGGAAGAACGGGGACCAGTCTGGGAGTCTGGGGAGGACTCAGATGAGGGTCCTGCATCCGATACAGAGATGGGGCCAGGACCATCTGGAGTGGGGTACTGACTGCGGAGCCTCTGGAATCTGGCAGCAGCGAGGCAGAGGAACAAAGGGAGCCTATTTCCAGTGTGTGTGTGCACAGAGCTGCTAGAAGACAAGAGCAGCTAAGACAAAAGGGGCGAGTTGGGAGTAAGGCTTGGAGGTGATTGCCCTTCCCATAAGGTATAAAGGAAGTGCAAAGGTAGAGAAACCTTTGCAGGAAACAAAGTTGTTTGTTCTGTTCGGATTAATCCTTGAAGCTCTGTGTGGACTTCGTACTTCGGTTGGGTTTTTTTTTTCAGTTAATTTGGCACTTTAGTTGTTGGCAGCAATTCAAAGGAGAGAAAGGTGGGTGCTTATCTCGAGGGACTGTTTGGGACTCATTACGGGCTGGGAATGAACATAATTCCCAGTGTTGAAATAAAACAAGAGTTGTTTTAACTAAGTTGTGCTTAATTACGGTCTCAGACAGCCTTGGTCAGAACATTTGCATACTCCAGGTTTTTTGTCCACCCATCTTTTGAGAATCCTTAGTAATGTTAGTGGGAATGTTTATGGAGATTCTCAGTCATCCAGGTCATGGTTGTCCCAAAAGTGCTTCCCCCCCCCCTCAAAAAAAGGCAAGTTGACTTTGTTTTTTCCTTGAAGATGTTTCGCTTTTCATCCAAGAAACTTCTTCAGATTCCTGGATGAGCAGTGAAACATCTTCAAGGAAAAATAAAGTCCATTTCCTTTCTGGGGGGAAAAAAGAAGAAGCACCTTTGAGACATGTTAGTAGAAATATTTTTATGTGCAAGTCTAATTATTCATATGTATGTATCATACTTATACAAAGGGTCTTCTTTGGTCTATACTCTGTCTGTCTATTTGTCTATCTGCAAACTAATTTGAATTTTTAATCAGGAAATTCATGAAATTACAGTGTTGGCTAAATAAAAGAGTTGTCAGAAGCAGATATTTCTGGATGGAAACAACAGGATGATGTTGTAAACAACAGGAATTTTCTCAAATTTCATTTATTAATCACCTTCATTAATTCCACTGAGGCTTTCGTATATGTTCTTGTATTAATTAGAATATATTATTACATCTAACAAAAAAAAAATAACGAAGATGTGATTTGGTTTCCAGGAACAATACAAAACAGAATTAGGTCAGTACGCTCCAACTAACATTTAAATCCAGGGAATATTTAACAGGAATGACCAATAGTAGAAATCTATTAATCTGGGTTGGGAAAGAGATTACAGTAGGATCGAAGCAAACTTAAAATTTCTCCTCAGCAGATCCTCAGCAGAATTAAAATTTCTGCTTGCAGATATAGTCAAGATTAAATAACTCAAAGAAAAGAAGATGCGTAATGGTGCATTCATCAGAGAGTCCATATCACATTTGACAATATTAAACTCTGGGGTGATACTAAAGATATTAACTAAATTTGGCCTTGAAATTTCTTGTATCACTAACTTGGCTATAAACAGATGAATGACCACTAGGTGGCAACATTAGCTTTCTGTATCTTTTTGCTAACCTCTAGTGGTGATCTAGAATTTTACAGTGGACATGTGATAGTGATATTATTTCCCATTTATTTGTGTCCATCATCAAGCTACACACATTAACTCAGAAGGAGGCACTACTAAGGCTTAGCTGCTAAAAAAAGAAAAAGACAAGGTTACACAAAATGCCAACTTGTTGCCCAAAAAAGTTCAAGAGATACAAAAGAGATTTTGCAAAAGAAAAGGAAAAAAGTTGTGAAGAGCTTAAAAGAGTCCACAATCTTTGAGGTTCTCTTTGATGATTATATCTGTTACAGCATCAAACACAAATTTCACGTTCTGAGTGTCTGTGGCACAAGTCAAGTGGGCGTAGATCTCCTTGTCTTCTTTTCTGGTGTTCAGGGCTAAAAATTGTTTCTTAATATAATTTCCTGCATCTTCAAAAGTGTTGGGTCCTGCTTGGACAGAAACACAAAGGGGATTCTTCATAAAATGCATCGTAGTCTAGAATGCCTCGTTCTTTTCTTACCCACACAATATTTTTATTCCCAACACCCACCAAGAAAATGCAAATTTTTGTAGGCCTGGATTCTGTATTTTGCAAAAGGGCATGAATTTACTGCGTGAATGTGATCTGTGCAGAAAAATCATATACCAAATTTGGGAATGATATTAAGCTGGCAGCAATAGCCAACATTTTAGATGATAGGCTCAAAATCCAGATAGATCTTGACAGATTTGAACACTGGGCCCTATCTAACAAAACGAAATTTGATGTAGAGAAAAGTGAAGTCTTACCCTTAGGCAAGAAAAAACAAAATTACACATATTGACTGGGTGAAAGCAGGCTTAATAGCAGTAACTGTGAGAGGGATCTTGGAGTCTTAGTGGACAATTAAATATGAGCCAACAGTGTATAGCAGCAGCCAAAATAGCTAATGCAATCCTAAATTGCATTAACAGAGGGATACAATCAAGATCAAGTGAGGTACTAATACCACTCTATAAAGCCTTAGTAGGACTATATCTAGAATCCTGCATCCAGTTTTGGTCACTATAGAAAAGATGTTGAGAGTCTAGAAAAAGTACAGAGAAGAGCAATCAGGATGATTAGGGGACTGGAGGATAAAACATATGAAGAACAGTTACAGGAACTGGGCCTGGCTAGTCTAATGATGAGAAGGACCAGGGGAGACATGATAGCACTGTTCCAATATTTGAAGGTCTGTCACAGAGAGGAAGGGGTCAAGCTATTTTCCAAAGTATCTGAAGGCCAGACAAGGAATAATGGATGGAAACTGATCAAGGAGAGACTCAACCTGGAAATGATAAATTTTCTGACAGTGAGAGCAATCAACTAATAGAACTGAAGTTGCCTCCAGAAGTTGTGGGAGCTTCATCCCTGGAGGCTTTCAAGAAGAGACTGGACTGCCATTGGTCAGAAATTGTGTAGGGTCTCCTGTTTGGGTGGGGGTTGAACTAGATGACCTACAAGGTCCGTTCCAACTCTGTTAATCTGTCTGTCTGTCGAAGAAAATTTACCATCGTATTCTGGAAAGCAGACACAAAGGTTGGTTTTAGTGATCTTTTCTTGGAAAAGGTCTTTCTTGTTGAGAAACAGCACAATAGAAGTGCTAGCAAAGTATTTGTGGTTACAGATGCTGCTGAAGAGGTTGAGGCTTTCATGCATTCGATTCTGCGGGAAGAAAAAAACAAGGTGGTTGTTAGATTAATCCATTATTCCTAACTGCTCCTATGAAGAAGACCATCCAGACTATTAGCTTCTTTCAGCAAACCAGAAGGAAAATAATATAGGAGGGTTTTGATGAAGCACAGTGTATCTTTTCCGCCATGTAGCAAATCACTCTATTTCTCCTTCAACTTACCACTTCCTCGTCTTCCACCAGGACCATGTCGTAGGCGCTGAGGGCTGCACAGAAGATAATACAGGTCACTCCTTCAAAGCAGTGGATCCACTTTTTCCTCTCGGATCTCTGTCCACCCACATCGAACATCCTATGAAACAAATCTTTGATTAATAAGAGGCTTGCTTAGTGTCTTTCTGATGTGCACTGTTAACACATTTCAGAGAGAAGAAGAAAGGAAGGGAGGAAAGAAGGAAGGGAGGAAGGAAGAATGGAGGGAAGAGAGGAAGGGAGGAAGAGAAGGAAAGGAGGGAGGGAGAGTGGGAGGGAGGGAGAAAGAAAGAAAGGAGGAAGGAAGGAAAGAAGGAAGAAAGTAGGGAAGGGAAGGAGGAAAGGGAGGAAGGGTGGAAGGGAGGAAGGGGAAAGAAAGAAAGGAAGAAAGGAGAGAGGGAAGGGAGGGAGGGAAGGAGGGAAGGGAGGGAAGAAGGAAGGAAGACAGACAGACAGACAGATAGACAGAAAGAAAGAAAAAATAAAGGATGGGAGGGAAGGAGGGAGGGAGAAAAGGGAGGGAGGGAGGGAGAAAAGTGAGGGAGGGAGGAAGAAAGCAAGAAAGGGGGAAAGAAGGAATGAAAAAGAAAGGAGGAAGGAAGGAAGGAAGGAAGGAAGGAAGGAAGGAAGGAAGGAAGGAAGGAAGGAAGGAAGGAGAGAGGGAAGGGAGAGAAGCTCTGAAGTTAGTACAATAACATTATATAATAAGCATTTCTCCACATCAAACTTAATCAACAGAGTCCATCTTTGAAGAACCTTAACAGAGCATGGAATGGGTTTTACAGGGCAGGAAATCAATCTCAGCTTTCCCAGGTCATGTCACACTGGCTCTGCTCTGCATTGATGGTTGATCACCATCATCTTAACCTGGTTTGATCACAAACCTCCCAACACCCCTGTTTTTTATGGGAATCTACATGCTGTATATTCACTGGAAAGAGAATTGAATAAAAAAAAATTGACTTAGTTACCGAAAGTGCAAGTCCTTGAAAGAAAACTGTGTCTCAATAATTCCCGTTGTTTTCACTCGTGAGCGAAGGACATCTTGCTCACTGGGGACATAGCCAGGAGACGTCAGTCTGTCCAAATCATTGAGGTAACTGCATCAATGTGAGAGATAGAAAGGAAAAGAGTGGGGGAGAAGAGAGAGACAGAGAAAGAAAGAGAAGGAGAAAAAGAGAGAGAAAGGGACATAAAGAAAGAGAGAGAGAGAGAGGTAGAGATAGAAAGAGACAAACACAGAGAGAAAGAGAAATAGAGACGAAGAGTGTGTGAGAGAGAAATAGAGAGAGAAAGGGAATGAGAGGGAGAAGGAAAGACACACAGAGAGAAAGAAAAAAAGAGAGAGAAAGGGAAAGAGAAAAAGAGAGAAAGAAAGAGGGAGAAAAAGAGACAGAGAGAGAGAGAAAGAGAAAGGAAACAAGAGAGAGAAAGAGAGACAAACAGAGAGAAAAAGAAAGAGAGAAAGGGAAAGAGTGAAAAAGACAGAAAAAGAGACACACAGAAAGAGGGGAAAAAAAGAGAGAAAGAAAAGTAGGGAGAGTGAAAGTGAGAAAAAGAGAGACACAAACACACAGAAAGAGAGAGAGAGAAAGGGAAAGAAAGAGAAAGAGAGACACAGAAAGAGAGAGAGAAAGGCAAAGTGAGAGAGAAAGAGGGACACACAGAAAGAGGGAAAAAAAAGAGACACAAACAGAAAGAAAAGTAGGGAAGGAGAAAGCGAGAAAGAGAGAGAGATAGACCCGTTTATCAACATTTTGCAAAACGAAACCAGGTCTGTCCTGCTTGAAAAAAAGAACAGAATCTTCTAATCTTTGCAGAGGATACATTCAGGAAAAAAAAGCAAATCTGATTGCAATTAAATAGTTCCCAATGACCACTGTATGAAAAAAAAAAACCTATGAAAACCTCAGGATTAGATACTCAAAATGCATTCAATTTGTGAAGCCCTTTGCATCTCTACCAGTTTGTGGTGTTCACCCGAGGAATCTAAGGGTCAGCAGGTAATGAGTTTGGTGGCAAGGAAGCCACTCACTAAGCAGCAGAGTCATTAAGCTGATACTCAGATGCTCTGTCAAAGCAAGCCTGGATCCCTGGATCCTTCCACAAGCGCTTGATGATGCCAGCCAGTTCAGAAGTCATGGACCCATCCTCTGCAAACTCCGTCATGGCGTAAAGCTGCTTTTCGTCTTCCTGAAATTAAATAACTGATCATGAATCCTTTCTTTATCGTGTTCTTAAACGGGGGTGGGGATGGGGGTGGGGGTGCAGTTGGATGTTCAGAATTTCAGATGAGGTTTAAGCCCTCTTTGCAAAGGAGGACTGGAATGGTAGAGAAATATTGCAATCAATGAATGAATAACAAAATCAACAAACAATATGTACACTAAAAGGTAAAGGTTCCCCTTGCACATGCGTGCTACTCGTTTCTGCCTCTGGGGGTGTGTGCTCATCTCTGTTACAAAGCCAAAGAGCCAGCGCTATCCAAAGACGTCTCCGTGGTCATGTGGCTGGTATGACTAAATGCCTTCGAAGGGGCATGGAACACTGTTCCCTTCCAACCAAAGGAGTCCCTATTTTGCTACTTGCATTTTTTTTACATGCTTTCGAACTGTTAGGTTGGCGGAAGCTGGGACAAGTGACGGGAGCTCACTCCATTATGCGGTGCTGGGGTTTCGAACTGCCGAACTACCGACTTTTCTGATCGACAAGCTCAGCTTCTTAGCCACTAAGCCGCCATGTCCCTTCAATAGGTACACTACTGGGAGTGTAATTTTAATGTTTAATGGCAAGTGATCTGTGGATAAGGAGATTGATAGGATAATAAATGTTTTAAGGGGCTTTGGGCACTTGAGAGAGATGATTCCTGTGGACTGAGCAAGGGACACTGAAGCAGATATTAAAAATAGATTTATTTACAGGAAATACTTTATACTGTGTCAGGTGTAAAGAACCAGTTCCATATGTACAGAATTCAAGCTAACCTATTTTATTATGTTCTGCCTATAATACAGGAATCTCCCAGCAGCTGACATCTGGGAACCATCAGATAAGGCTCCAAGGAACTTAAGAGAGAGAGAATCAACCTGAGTCCTTTTGCAGTTGTGCAATGACTCCAGGCATTGGAGATCCCTCTCCCTGCAGGCTGGGTTCTTTCCAACATATGGATAGGCAAAGTCTAATGCCTATCAGGAAGCAAATCAAAGAATAAGAATCACTTGACAGTGAGATGGGTGGCATATAAATGTAATAAACATATTAAATATAGCCATATTCCTTGGCTGTATTGCTAATGGGTCAAATATTTTGGCAGCTACTGGTATGTATATTTATTCTGAACGATTTTATTGTTTTCAGATGTTTTTAGTAATTTGATTGTAATACATATATATTTGAACAGCAAGCCATTAACTGAGATAAGGGGGACATAGAAAAGGAAGTAAGGAAGGGGAGGAGGGAGGGAAGAAGGAAGGAGAGGAGGAGGAGGAAGGAAGGAAGAAATGAAGGAAAGAAGGAAGGGGAAGAGAAGGGAAGGAAGGAAGCAAAGGGGAAGGAAGAGGAAGGAAGAAGAGGAGGAGGGAGAGAGGAAAGTGAGGAGGAGGAAGGAAGGAAGAAATGAAGGAAAAAAGAAGGAAAGGGAGGAGGAGGAAAGAAGGAAGGAAGGAAAGGGGAAGGAAGGAAGGTAGGAAGGAAGGAGAGGAGAAGGAGGGAGGGAAGAAAGTGAGGAGGAGGAAGTAAGAAATGAGGGAAAAAAGAAGAAAGGGGAGGAAGGAAGGAGAGAAGGGAGGAAGGAGGAAGGAAGGAAAGAAGGAAGGAGGAAGGAAGGAGAAGAGGAGGGAGGGAGGAAAGTGAGGAGGAGGAAGGAAGGAAGAAATGAGGGAAAAAAGAAGGAAGGGAAGGAGGAGGAAGGAAGGAAAGAAGGAAGGAAGGAGGAAGGAAGGAAGGAAAGAAGGGAGGAAGGAGGAAGGAGGAAGGAAAGGAAGGAAGGAGAGGAGGGAGGGAGGAAAGTGAGGAGGAGGAAGGAAGGAAGAAATGAAGGAAAAAAGAAGGAAGGGGAGGAGGAGGAAGGAAGAAGGAAGGAAGAAAGGAAAGGAAAGGAAAACCTTCTTCAGTTCTAATTGAATGGTGAGGAATGGCTTGGGGCGGGAATCTGCTTTTTCAATCAGAACCAAAGAAGCTTCTTGGATGAGAAGCAAAACATCTTCAGTTGCCTTTTGAAAAAGCTGTTTGGGACTACCGTGACCTGGACGGTTGTCCCAAGGGTGCTTTTGAGAATCCCCATAGACCACTGCAGCACCTATACACTATTATAATGCATATCATCAGGTAGGGTGGCATTGCATTTCTGCATGTGGGTTTCTGTCACAGGCCTCACACTCACTGTGCTTCGCGCATTCTCATATTCGATTCCCAGGGCGGACATAGCCTTTACAATCGACAGAATGGACTGCAGGGTGTTGCTGTAAACCACCAATTTGTACTCCTCGCATTCCTGATCCGTGTAGCCATGGTTATGGATGATCCTGGAAGGCATCAGAAAGGACGCAGAATGAGAATAAAAGCCAAACTACGGGTGGAGTCCGAAAGAAATGGAGACTAGCTAGTTTGCAATCCAATCTCAAACAATGGACAACCTGTTTTCCAAAGCTGTCTAAGATAGCTATGCATAATTATGCGCGCAAGATTAGGCAGCATGTTACGATCTTACAAAGCCCAGGATATCTGTTAATCTGTGGTACACTTAGCTATCCTAGAAGACGTGGTGAAAGTTTATAATAAACTAGCTGGATACCTATGCTTCGTTACAAAACTATGTGATCGGGCTTAGTTTTTGGGGAAGAAAACAAGGGGGAAAAATATTCTGCCTCTACCTACCAGCATCCATTGGTATTCATCTGGCTAGTGTCCTGTCAGTGTGTGAGAGAGTTGAGGGCTGTTTGTAAAGTGAAAGAGTATTTGCTGTGTGAGCAAGAAGGAGACAGCAAGGGCATGGCTTAGCTCAACTGTTCTGTATTAAAGCTGCTTGGTGCTGCTGTGAAAGAAAAACTGAAACGGAAATTCCTCTCCTCTGCTTGTGTTTTGCCTTTGGAAGAAATTTCTTTTCAAGTGGGGAGGGGGAGTAGAACTCCTTAGTATCAGAGCATGTTAATAATAGTAATAGTAATAATATAGGAAATACTAATGCTCTGATGGCCATTTTGAAAAATCCTTTTTTAGTGAGCCCCTAGAAGCCAAGAGGAAGATACGTGCCAAATTTCATGTTTGTAGGCTTTACAGTTCTGGACATTTTGTGATGATGAATGAGTGGTATTTTGCTTTTATATATATAGATAAATAGATAATCTGGGATTCGCAAGATCATAATATGCTGTCTAAACATCTAATCTATGTTTGAGAGATCAAACATAGTTAATTGTACATGCTGAAGATCTTCGGCAGCAGAATTTCACCAATGCGTCACCAATTGTCTACATAGACTCTACACGCAGAGAGAGGGATGTCAAATTTGTGTAGAGACAACATTATAGATTTGAAATCAGCAAACCTCATTTTAATATGCCTTTAACTGTCTTTGAGCGGTCATTAAATAAATGGCTGCCTGCATATTAGTGGCCACCTAACCTTTCCATAACACTTTTTTAGTAATATAAAGAAGGTACAAACTATGTTAGAAACCTTCATCATGCAACTTGCCAAATTTCTCTTTTTACAGTAAGTACACTACTACTTCATTTCAGCACATTTGGTCTAATATGCTATAGATGCAACCAATACCTAGTTGTACTATAAAACTAGTTAGTTTGCTAATTCTATGATGTTTATTCTTGAACACCTCATGTTGGAATTTTTTCTTGGAATGTATTTTTATGCAACAACTACAGTAGCATTCAGCCAGTAGATGGCAGAGTTTACATGTTTGGATCTATGGTATATACTCTATGCTCTTCTGTTCTAAGTAGTGTTTCCTGTTAAAAAAATTAAACAGTTGAGCAGTAAAGCACATGGTGACTGTGCTCTTCATTTGCTCTGTGGTGCTATATATAAACAGAAATTCTAATACCTCTACACCCTACATCATCAGGAGTTGTGTACATCTGATGAGGAGCATGGTAGCTTGTGTGATTAGGGCACTGGGTTGGAAATTAGCTAGCCTACGTTCAAGACCCAAGTGCTGCCGTGGGGTGAGGTGAGCTCCCGTTCTTCACTCCAGCTTCTGTCGGAGGCATTAAAGGAGGTCCCAACTGGGCATCCTTCAAGCAACAGAAGTTAATCTTTTCAAACCAGAACGGCTTTAGTGCAGTGCATTGTACATCTGATTGTTATCCAACTTATAAAACATAGTTAATTTTCAATTTTAATGCTGAAGTCAGAGCTAGAACATTGATTCAGAAAATGATCTAAATTTTGATAGACCTACTTCATTTGTTTCACAATAGTGCTCTTGCCTGATTCACCAGCTCCTGCAAGAAAGAAAATAAGTGTCAATATGACATATGGACATGAACAAAATTGTCTTAAATTGAGCGATAGTTTTATTGGCTCAACAGATTTTCTCTTAGCCAGGGTTTTAAAAAAAAACACTTCAAACCTTAATTTGCATTTCTGTCTTCCCTTAGGCGTATCTCCAGTCAAAACAGCCTGCTCTGTTACTGTTAAATATTTATTTATTTGTCTATCCAAACATCTGCAAGTTCTTTAGCATTTGGATTTGCATGTAAGTAATTTGCCCCTAATTTGGGCAAATTGACAACAGGAAAGCATCGATCATATGGAAAGCATCCCTTGATGTAAAACAAACAACGAACGATCAAGAAAACATCCATTTCCAACTCGGTGAATATGCAATTTATTGTTATTTTTATTGTGCAATGGGTAATTTTACATAGATAGGGTGACAAATTTGTCCACAATCAGCTTTGGCTTTTTGACAAACATAAAACCTGGTTATGCATTTTGGATGGGGACAGAGCTGATCTTCAGTGATTTTGGTTAACAGGGTTTTTATTATAGAGCAGAAAGACCTGCAAAAAAAAAAATCACGTACATGCAAAATACATGGAAAGTTGGGGGATTATAATATAGATAATAGAATAGAACAGAATAACAGAGTTGGAAGCGACCTTGGAAATGTTATAGTTCAAGCAGGAAACCCTATACCATTTCAGACAAATAGCTGTCCAATGTTTTCTTGAAAACCTTCAGTGATGAAGCATCCACAATTTCTGGAGGCCAGATGTTCCACTGATTAATTTCTCTGTCTGTCAGGAAATTTTTCCTTGGCTTTAAGTTGCTTTTCTCCTTGATTATTTCCACCCATTGCTTTTTGTCCTGCCCTCTGGTGCTTTTTGGAAAATAGATTGACCCAAATGTATATGGAAAGTGAGGGATAAATTATAGGAAGAGCCCAAGTAATAATTCTCTGATCTTTTACTTGAGCCTGCTAATGTACCATGAGTTCTCTTGTTCACCTTCCATAAAAATAAATAAAGAAGAATTAAAATCTTACGGGACCAAGAAGGATATGTCATACCTATGTTTATGTTCATGCTTATACTTGTTTTCTTGTACATGTTTGACAAACAAATAAAATAAAAATAAAACAAATAGATATTCCCACAGAGAGACATCTGGATGACTTCAGGCTAGTTATTCTCAGCCTAGAAACCCTGTCACAATCAATAACAAACCAGCCAAAGAACAATTTCTTTGCTGTATTGTGCATTGTGCCTTAAGTATGGTCACTCATGCCCTTGTCACCTCCCGCCTGGACTATTGTAACGCTCTCTACATGGGGCTCCCTGCGGGGAGCACCCGGAGGCTTCAACTGGTGCAAAATGCGGCTGCGCGGGTGGTTATGGGGGCGTCAAGAAACTCCCATGTGACGCCTCTCCTGCACGAGCTGCATTGGCTGCCGGTGGCCTTCCGGGTTCGCTTTAAGGTTCTGGTTTTGACCTTTAAAGCGATCCATGGCATTGGACCAGGCTATCTCCAAGACCGCGTTCTGCCGGTAGTCTCCCACCGACCTGTGCGCTCCCACAGGGAGGGCCTCCTTCGGGTCCCGACGGCATCTATGTGCCGCCTGGTGACCCCAAGGAATAAGGCCTTCTCTGTGGGGGCACCCACCCTCTGGAATGGTCTGCCTCCTGAGCTACGTAACAACACTGACCTGAGAGTATTCAGAAGTGCACTGAAAACTTGGCTCTTCGAGCAGGCCGGCCTGAACTGAAATGGGAGTTTTAAAGAGTAATTTTAGAATTTGGGTTTAAAATTTCGGGATTTTAAATTTGGGGGTTTTATTGTTAATTTATTGGGGTTGGGCATAAATTTTAGTGGCAGCCTTAGGATATTTAATCTTCTTTTAACTTTTATAATGTGGAATGTTTTATAGTTGGCTGTACACCACCCTGAGTCCTTCAGGAGAAGGGCGATATATAAATGTGTAAATAAATAAATAAATAAATAAATAAATAAATAAATAAATAAATAAATAAATTAAATTGATGGAATTGCTGTTGGAACTGAACAAGCAAGCAGATGTTGGTAACCACACAGGACAAATGCAATCCTGGAAAGAGGAACAAGGGAGGAGATTTAATAGGCTAAATCCATTTGGGAAACCTGGCAGTCTAGAAACTGCAGATCAAGAAATCTAGAAGATGTAGATCAAGATGCAGATCAGGGTGAAATTAAGGCTCAAGGAGCGGGGCCCAGCAAACGACAAAGGTTTTGTCATTATGCTGGCACCACAACAGCTCTATCCCTTTTGTGTATCTGCTGTGATGAGGACACATCTCACGCAGTGAGTGTGCAATGCTTGCATTTGGACAAAAGTTTCCAACCTCAGTGTCCCTTCTGGAAAAATTTACTCTCTGCAATCCTAAAGGACCAGATTACATCTAACATAAGTCACAAGAGAGGATATTTTTGGCTAAATAATTTTTGGAGACCTTTAGCAGCTAAACACACGGGAATGATGAAACAATCATTTAAAGCAACTGCAAACTTTCCATCACCGCAACTCTTCGAACAGCAGCTGAGTCTTCGATCTCGGAGTGATTCCACTAAATATCCTCCTTCCAATTCTGTGACTCTTAACTTTGAAATCATTTTACACTCTTATGGCTTTAACACACCATTATGCTGTCCCCTGCACTCCTATTTGTCTTTTTACATAACCTGCTGGCATTTTTAGAATGTGAGGGCACTCGGCTGAATCATTCCACTCCTCTCAGGTGACAGCAGGGAAACTATGTCAAATGTTGTCAAGCAATTCCATCAGAGGTGACCGGGAGGCACATCTCATGGGCTAAATTCTTTCCAGTACAGTTATATTTTTAACAGGCAAAGGCCCTACTTAACACAAGCTTGATTTAATAAGCCGCAAGAGGTCTCGTAAATATTATAAAAAAATATTAGGAAAGTTCTGATATTTCTACCATTCATCTGAGGATAAATCATTAACAGAAGGACAGATTTATAGAGTTGGAAGAGACCTTGGAGGTCATCTAATCCAACCCCTGCCCAAGCAGGAGACCCTACACCATTTCTGACCAATGGCAGTCCAATCTCTTCTTGAAAGCCTCTAGTGATTAAGTTCCCAAAACTTCTGAAGGCAACTTCTGTTCCGTTAGTTGATCGTTCTCACTGTCCTTATTTCTAGGTTGAATCTCTCCTTGATCTGGCCTTCAGGTACTTTGGAAAATAGCTTGATCCCTTCCTCTCTGTGTCAGCCCCTCAAATACTGGAAGACTGCTCTCATGTCTCCCCTGGCCCTTCTCTTCACTAGGCCAATGAGGCCCAGTTCCTGTAACCGTTCTTCAAATGTTTTAGGTCTTCTGGTCAAGCAGAAGACCCTATGATTTTCTGGACAAGTGGCTGTCCAGTGTCTTTGTAAAAACCTCCAGTGATGGAGCACTCACAACCTCTGGAGCAGGGGTGGGATTCTACCAGTTCGCATCTATTCGCTAGAACCGGTTGTTAACATTCTAAGCAGTTCGGAGAACCGGTTGTTAGAAGAAATTACTGGCCTAATCCTGTAAAGAAGGCAGGAAGGAAACATTCTGGTGTTGCTTATAGAAACTGCCTCTCCATTAACCCTTATTACATTCTTGGCAGGACTAGACTTCTTGTCTCAGGAACTTCTCTGGAGTTTTTTTCCTCTCTTTTGCCGGTACTTTGATTGTGTAGAATGACCATTCAAAGTTACAATGGCAGTAAAAAAAGTGACTAATGATCATTTTTCACACTTACGACTGTTGCAGCATCCCCACAGTCGTGAGAGGCCAGGTGAGGAGATGCATGCCTTGATGTGAGTGATATTGAGTTGGCCACACCCAGCCAATAACATGACCACCAACCCATGTCCACCCAGTCACATGCCCACCAAGCCATGCCCACCACCCAAGTCATGCCACAGATCCGGTTGTTAAAATTTTTGAATCCCACCTCTGCTCTGGAGGCAAGCTGTTCCACTGATTTATTATTCTTTCAGGAAATTTCTCCTTAATTCTAAGTTGCTTCTCTCCTTGATGAATTTCCATCCATTCCTTCTTGTCCTGCCTTCTGGTGCTTTGTACAATAGGTTAACTCTCCCTTCTTTGTGGCAGCCTCTCAAATATTGGAAGGTTGCTATCATATTACCCCTAGTCCTTTTTTTTTTCTCTAGCCTGGCCATATTCAATTTCGGCAACTGTTCTTCACATGGTTTAGTCATAGGTTTGAAAGATATAGAGATGATCCACACAGAAAGATGCAGACTTCGTGCATTAACATAATTCACTATTTATTTGTTTTTTAATTTTTATCTCCTTCCCAAAGGAAATCTTGCTTATCAAATAATGCACATGTTAGGCCGTAAGGTATGCTGCAAATTAACATTCCCAAACCTGAATTAAAAGCAAAAGAAGCAAAATTAAACCATATAAGCAAATCTCTTAGTTCAGTTGCCCTGTTCTCACACAACTTGTGTAGATTTCTGCTTCAGCAAATGGATTCTGAGATTTGAATGCGTAACTCATATCACATATGAAGAATGGTTACAGGAATTGAGCTTGGCTAGTCTAGTAAAGAGAAGGACCAGGGAGACATGATAGCAGTCTTCCAATATTTGAGGGGCTGCCACAGAGAGGAAGGGGGTCAAGCTATTTTCTAAAGCACCTGTAGACCAGGCAAGGAATGATGGATGGAAACAAGGATAGATTCAACCTGGAAATAAGGAGAAACTTTCTGACAGTGAGAACAATCAACCAATGGAACAGCTTGCCCTCGGAAGTTGAGACTTTCAAGAAGAGATTGGACTGCCATTTGTCAGAAATGGTGTAGGGTCTCCCACTTGGGTGGGGGGTTGGACTAGATGACCTACAAGGTCCCTTTCAACTCTGATTATCTGTTATCTGTTATAACTCAGCCATCAGTATTTGGGGAACCTTCTCCTTGCTCCTTGGGCAAGAAGGGGACGGCAGAGAAGGAGGTGGCTGGATGGAGTCACTGAAGCAGTCAGCGTGAGCTTAAATGGACTCCAGGAGATGGTAAAGGACAGGAAGGCCAGGAGGAACATTGTCCATGGGGTCGCAATGGATCGGACATGACTTTGCAACTAACAACAACAACAATTCCTTGTTCAGACTTCCATCTGCCAATTGGATCGCAGTTCTCAGTTTAAAGGCAAAATCACAATCCACTGTCTGCTCTTTCCAGAAAGGCCGGATTTGATCTGAGATTTATGATTTGCAACATACCTGCCAATTATTACTTTAAAAAAAAAAATCCTTCTTCAGCTCCGCTAGATTTTAAAATAAGCAGATCAGACAGATCAGTCCTTACTAGCTGTCAGCGCATCAGTTTGAAGATCAAAATGTAAATATCTATGCTTACCCAGCAGCAGCAACTTGACTGTCCTAGAATCTTTGATTGCATCTTCCTTAAGTCTTTTTTCAAGCTCTCGTGATCGCTTCATCGCTTCTTTAGATGCAGAGCTGATTCTGCTCCCCATATTGTGGATTTTTGTGATGCAGGCTTATTGTCCAAGGAATAATTGAAAAAAAAAAAGTACACTTTGGACAAATAATGGAGCAGGTAAATTCCAAGAAAGATAGGAGAGCTTCTTGCAACTTCTTCAGCTTGCTTTCATTGGCTTTGGAGCCACCCCATGTCTAAGAAGGTAGATCGGATGTCTCATATCATCTACTCATTATCACATTAGACATGCAAATGTTGTTTTGAACATTTGCCTAAATCTTTGGAACATTTGCCTAAAAGTCAGGCAAAGCAGGAACAAACTTTGGGCATCCCATCCAGGTTTTTTTTTTTTTTTTGACAATGTTTCTCCGGTAGGAAAATATGATCTGAACTAAATTAAATACTTCCCGTTTCTTCAATGAATATGAGATTATTTAGCCCAGGTCTGTCCAACTTGCAGCCCTAGATGGCTAGTAATATGGCTCCACAAGATGGTAAAACTTTAACGTTATTATGTGCATCTATTTATGTGCATTTTAACAAACTGCATCACTGTTTGGTTGGATGGCCAACAGTGCCTGAGACAGAAAATTCCTACAGAGAGTGGTGAGGACAGCAGAGAAGTTTATAGGAAGCTCACTTCCAGTTATTCAGTATACTGCTTATAAGTGCTATGCACTTAGAGCTCAAAGCATTGTTAGAGACCCCACACACCCATTTCACGACAGTAGTGGCATTCAAATTTTTTTATTAACGGTTCTGTGGGCATGGCTTGGTGGGTGTGGCTTGGTGGATATGGCAATGGAAGGATACTGTGAAATCCCCATTCCCTCCTCATCCTACTAATCTGCTTTCCAGCTCTCTTCTCCTGGGCAGGGCAACAAAAGAAGACCCAGACAATCAGCTGGGATTCAGGAGGCAGAGAATAGAGGGGGCAGGGCCAGTCCGAGGTGCGATTTGCTGGTTCTCTGAACTAATCAAAATTTCTACTACCAGATCTCCAGAACTGGTCAGAACCTGCTGAAGACCACCACTGTTTTGAAGTATTTCTAGCAGGATTACCAGATTCTGTAACAGCTTTGTTCCTTATGCCATCCATCTTGTAAACTCTCAGAATTCCTTTTTTCCCCATTCCATTCCATATTTTCTATTCTATTCTGTTCTATTTTGTTCTGTTCTGTTCTATTCTATTCTATTCCTATTCTATTCTATATTCTATTCTGTTCCATTCTATTCTACATATATTGATTATATTACTGTCAAAACTGCCATCTCACACCTGTGCTTGCTATTGCTCAATGTCAGTCTACCATGAACTCTGGGGGGAGAGAGTAGATGGGAAAGAAAAGATTCAATATTTACCATACCTTTTGGAGACACAACTTCAAAATCAGATGGCTAATGATAGTGTGTACCTGCATGTCAACCAGAGAGAGAGAGAGAGAGACTGTTCCCCAAACCCCACATTCAAATATGATTGGACAATAGGAGATTAGCAGGGGGAAGTGTCTGGGGTGTGTGTGTTGCATGCAAATTTCAGTTCTGGCTTTGCTCTACCGTATTCCACTTGACCTTTAGTAAACTATACCTTTTTCATTAAATGGAGTCAAGGGTCATTCTTACTTAAAAGTTCGATTTGAGCCCGGACTGACAATTATATATTTTATATGCAACCAAAAACAATTCCTTTTTACTCAATGCGGCCCAGGCAAGCCATAAGGTTGGACATCCTTGAGTTAGGTATTGATTCATCTGAAAGCAGTGGAAGACGTGACCAATTGAAACCAGACATAGATGTTGTCTGCATGGACTTATATCCCTTTTGAATCTTGGCTCCTATTTGATCTTCTTTTGATCACTTCTGACCTGGACAGATTGTTGATTTATTTGATTATTTCACCATTGGTCTTCCTAAATTTAACAGTCCTACTAGTCCTTTGACAATCCTTTAAGTGAGGTTGGGGTGATACATCTGGCTGATAATGAGGACAGAGCAAGGGGAAAGTTGCTGGTAGAAACACATACAGTAACCCAACACCAGCACTGTGTTAATCACGCTGTTGTAAATACCTTCTTTATATAGAACACATATACACACAGACACATACAAACATATTTAAAAAAGCCTCCAGTGTATTTCTATGTCCATTGCCACCTTGGTTACCAAGTATACCTCAATTCCAAAAAGTAACACTTCCCCACTTGCATTGTGACAATGCCAGTCTGCTTTAATGTTGGCTACATTTTAGTAACATAGTTTGGATGGACTTTTTAAAAGGTTGACCAACATTTGGGTCTCAGAGTGTGTTGCAGGATCCAATCTGCGTCAATCACTGAAGATTTAGTCTTCTGAGCTTTGGAGTCCATCCTCAGGGAACTTCTCTCTAGCAGAGTGTGTACTTTGGATTACATATAATTTTCATTTTCATTCTGGAGAAAGTGTGATGGAAAATAAACCTGGCCTTGGAGATACGGAAGGGATGAAGGAACCCTGGGAGATATGGAACAGATGAAGGAGTCCTTGGAGATATGGAAGGGATGAAGGAACCCTGCGAGATCCAGAAAGGATGAAGGAACCCTGGGAGATACGGAAGGGATGAAGGAACCCTGCGAGATCCAGAAAGGATGAAGGAACCCTGGGAGATATGGAAGGGATGAAGGAACCCTGCGAGATCCAGAAAGGATGAAGGAACCCTGGGAGATCTGGAAAGGATGAAGGAACTCATGGAGATACGGAAAGGATGAAGGAACCCTGAGAGATATGGCAGGGATGAAGGAACCCTTAAAGATACGGAAGGGATAAAAGAACCCATGGAGATACAGAAGGGATGAAGGAACCCTGTGAGATATGGAAGGGATGAAATTGTGAGGGAGAAGGTTCCCCAAAAATTATTCACTCTTGGGAAAGAAGAACGTGTGAGCAAGAAGTATAATCATTCTGCCTATATTTTGTTTAGAACAGCTAATCCTTGTCTTACAACAGTTCATTTAGTGACTGTCCACCTATCTTAAAGTTGCCAAGCTTTAAAAATAAATAAAAATAAAAAATATTTCTGAAGTAACTATTATTCCTTTCCTTGATGACCTGGAAGGCCTGATCATATGTGATTTGGAAAGAAACTTAAATCAACATTGGAAACAAAATGAACAATAGGTTTGGCGCTGTGCAAAGAAGCTTCATATTTTAATGTACCATCTTATTTTAAAGGGAAAAAAAACAAAGCATTCGGGACAATCCCTTTGAAATACCCATCAGTTGGCAGTTAACACCTACACTGTAGTTAACATTTTATTAAGTTATTCTTGACAAAATATATGTGATTGATTGCATGTGGATGTTTGACTGCTATTGTACACTAGAGGGCGTTCCTAGTGTTGGGAACGGACATAACTGTAGTAGCGATTCATGTAATAGGAAATAATTTTGCATCTATGATAGGGGTGAGCTTTCGAATAATCTAAATACTTGGAACCAAAGTGTTCATTTTGTTTTATGAAGAAGAAATGTTTTCTCTGGATAAGGAGTGAGGAGAATAAAAGGGGTTGTTTTTATGTTCTTTTTCCTGTTGGGTTGAATCCTGAAACTTATTAAACGTGATGTATTAGATCTCCAGTTAGTCTGAGGATGTTTGTGTAGGGAAAGTTTCAATTTTAATTCAAAATAGAGCCAGAAGGAACCTTGGAGGTCATCTAGTCCAACTCCCTGCTCAAGCCTATACTATTTCAGACAAGTGGCTGTCCAGTCTCTTCTTCAAAGCCTTCAGTGATGAAGCACTCAGAATTTCTGAAGGCAAGTCATTCCACTGGTTAATTGTCCTCACTGTTAGGAAGTTTCTCCTTGGTTCTAGATTGGTTCTCTCCTTGATTAGTTTCTACCCATTGTTTCTTGTCCTGCCCTGGGCTACTTTGGAGAACAGGTTGACCCCCTCTCCTTTGTGATAGCCCCTCAAATATTGGAAGACTGCTATCATGTTATCCCTAGTCCTTCTTTACTCTAGATTAGCCATACCCAATTTCTGTTGCAACTGTTCTTCATAGGTTTTAATCTCCGGGCCTTTAATCACCCTAGTTGCTCTTCTTTGCACTTTTTCCAAAGTCTCAAAAACTTTCTTGCATAATGCGGTGACCAAAATTGGATGCAATATTCCAAGTGTGATCTTACTAAGCTGCAAATTGTTCGAACCAAGTGGTTCAAATCAAATCGAAATGTTCCACTTCAACTTTAAACTTTGTTAAGCATTGTACCTTAAATTCCATTCCAGAAAGGCAACCTATTTGTGGCGGAAGCAGGGCAATAAAACCAGGGGTGGGCTTCTACCGGTACGCACCGGTATGAGCAAACCGGTAGCTAATTTTATCATTTTTAATTACCAGTTCGGAAAACTGGCAAATCTGACACCTGACTGACCCTGCCCAGCCCTTCCCAGGAGTCTCCACGCAGCACATTTTGGATGGTAGATAAGTGCAGGACCCATGCGGAAACTCAAGAAGAGCAAAAAAATGGGCCTCCCAGAGGCTCCAGAAGGCTGGAAACGGGCCTGTTTCTGGCCTCCAAAGGGCCTCCAGAACCCGGGGTCTGTTTTTGCCCTCCTGGAGGCTTGAGAAAAGCCTCCAGGGAGGGCAAAAAACAGGCCTGCCAGAAGTCCAGGAAGGTCTGAAATGGGCCCGTTTCCAGCCTCCAGAGAGCCTTTGGAACCCAGGGAGGCCATTTTTGCCCTCCCAGGGGCTCAAGGGAAGCCTCCAAAGCCCAGGGAGGGCAAAAACACCCCCCACACATACCATGGTGCAGGAGGCTAGGCCATGCCCACCATGGCCACACCCACCCAGCAACCAGGCAGAGAACCAGTTGCTAAAATTTTTGAAGCCTACCCCTGAATAAAACCAATAAAAGAAAGATACACTTTTTTTAAAAAAAGCAGCAGTTCAGTATTCAGTTATGAGCCTTGGTGGTGCAGTGGTTAGAATGCAGTACTGCAGGGCTACTTCTGCTGACTGCCGGCTGCCTGCAATTTGGCAGTTCAAATCTCACCAGGCTCAGACCAGAAAACACTCCAATCTCGAGCTACAAATATTCTCTACTTTCTCTATTCGGCTTGGTTTTATGTTAGCATCAGAACTGGACCATATGTGTGTGTGTGTGCGTGTGCGTGTGCGTGTGCGTGCGTGCGTGCGTGTGTGTGTGTGTGTGTCAGAATAAGCAGTTAATACAGGAGGCATGATGGTGCATTGGTTAGAATGGTGTTTTGCAGGCTAACTCTGCCCACTGCCAGGAGTTCAATCCTGACCAGGTCAAGGTTTGACTCAGCCTTCCATCTTTCCGAGGTCAGTAAAATGAGGACCCAGATTGTTGGGGGCAAGAGGCTGAATCTGTAAACCCCTTAGAAATGTCTGTAAAGCACTGTGAAATAGTATATAAGTCTATTGCTATCTGGCAACATTTTGACTGATCTCAAAATCCTAAGCATGTTTGAACCTTCTCAATGTTTCTGTCAGTGTTCCAGCAAACCTCCATTCCAGTCAGTAACTCCGAGACAAACATATCTCAAAAGTACCTTTATTAGAATAGCACCTGGCACATCTGTGGAATCCCAAATCTAAGTTTTTGGGCTTCCCACAATTTTCCAAACTACAAATCCATCCCCCTTGGCCATCATCATATCACATGGCCCAATCATGATCCATCCAAAAGTAAGATCTTTATTTCATCCTGCGCCATACTAAATGACCTTGAACTAACAAACAAATTTTATTTTGTCTACTTAGAGCTACTTAATTGAAATCACACACCCCTTTCACTTTCTCAGGCTATGTGGCAGCATGGAATATGGCTTTCAAAGCTGACAGCTTCTTTAAAAGACTACCAGGAAGTTATAACCAAGTAAAGGAAATGGCAAATCCATATAAAAGTTTTTAACAATTATTAAAAAATAGTGTTACAAAATAAAAAATGAATACAAACTAAAAAAAGAATAAAAAGAAAAACTAGAAAATGCATAAAAAGAAGAGAAAAAAGAGAAAGAAAAACAGAAAAGAAATTGAAAAATTAAAATATAATAAAGAAAAACAAATATATATTTACTCTTCATCACAGCAAGTATAAACAATTTTAGTAACTTAATACTTTCTCTTAAAATATAACAAATTATTATTATTTTCCATATCCCATGTCTTATCTATAAACAAATTCATAAATCTTGTCATTTCAGACACGATATCAGCAAAAGTCCATGAAGGATTTCCGGAGATGATTTACATATCTGTTGTAACTTTGATCAAATAAACCAACTTCATATTCATTCCCTTTTTTTAAACAATGTTGTCCTTTAGTCCTTTCAAATAATGTCCTCAAACGTGATTTCTTTACATTTTTTTCCTTTGTGCTTTCTTACAAAATTCATCTCAGTTTTAATAAGCCTCTTTTATAAATAAAGGAAGATTCTGGCAATCTCTTCCATTTATAAAGCCTTGATTTAACAGAGTAACAAAATTGGAAGGGACCTTGTAGGTCATCTAGTCCAACCTCCTGCCCAAGCAGACCCTACATCATTTCTGACAGAGGGCAGTTCAGTCTCTTCTTGAAAGCTTCCAATGATGAAGCTCCTACAACTTCCAAAGGCAACTTCTGTTCCACTGGTTGACTATTCTCACTGTCAGAAAATTCCTCTTTATTTCCAGGTTGAATCTCCCCTTGTTCAGTTTCCATCCATTGTTCCTTGTTTGGCATTCGGTTGCCTTGGAAAAAAGCTTGACCCCTTCCTCTCTGTGGCAGCCCCTCAAATATTGGAGGACTGCTATCCTGTCTCCCCTTGTCCTTCTCTTCACTAGACTAGCCATGCCCAGTTCCTGCAACCGTTCTTCATATGTTTTAGTCTCCAGTCCTCTAACTATCCTGGTTGCTCTTCTCTGCACTCTTTCTAGAGTCTCAACATCTTTTTATAGTATGGTGACCAAAACTGGATGGATGGATGGATGGATGGATGGATGGATGGATGGATGGATAGATAGATAGATAGATAGATAGATAGATAGATAGATAGATAGATAGATAGATAGATAGATAGATAGATAGATAGATAGATAGAACTGGATAACTAGAATAGATAACAGAGTGGAGTGGAGTGGAATGGAATGGAATAGAATAGAATAGAATAGAATAGAATAGAATAGAATAGAATAGAATAGAATAGAATAGAATAGAATAGAATAGAATAGAACAGAACAGAATAGAATAACTTTATTGTCACTTTGAATGTACACTAACTGGCATACATTAAAATGAAATTTCATTGAACACACCTCTCAAAGGGTCACCATCTCCAATATACACTGCTTAAACATGACAAAAATATAAACAAATAAATAAATATAGATAGAAAATAGAATACTTTATTGGCCAAGTGTGATTGGACACACAAGGAATTTGTGCTGGTTCAAATGCTCTCAATGTACATAAAGGAAAAGGTACATTTGTCAAGAGTCAAGAATCATAAGGTACAACGCTTAATAATAGTCATAGGGTACAATAAACAATCAAATCATACTAGGAAACAGTCAATATATAAATAAAGAAATACAAATATAATACATATATTATACAACACAGAGAAACAACACAGTATGGTTTGGATGTATATATGTACGTCAGTGGTGGGATTCAATTTTTTTTACTACTGGTTTTGTGGGTGTGGCTTGGTGGACGTGGCATGGCATGGTGGGCGTGCTTGGTGGGCATGGCAGAGGAAGAATATTGTAAAATCTCCATTCTCACCCCATTCCAGGGGAAAGATATTGCAAAATCTCCATTCCCTCCCCACTCCTGGGAGAAGGTTACCACTGGTTCTCTGAACTACTCAAAATTTCTGTTACCGGTTCTTCAGAACTGGTCGGAACCTGCTGAATACCACCTCTGAACATGGCGAGAAAAATGAATCTTGCAAGTTTACCAGACGGACAGAGGGAACAAAGCTGTTACAGAATCTGGTAGTCCTACAAAAATATTTTTTTCTATATATATAAAAAAGCAGCTTGTAGTCACAAGATATCACATGGCTTATATCATGTTTACCCCCTCAACATGATCATATCAGCATTGCATAAAGAAAATGCCAGCCGTGTTTTGACATGTCTTCTTCAGAGAGAATCTTTCCTGGCATCTAAGCAAATGAACCGAACCCAGCTGTGCGCTTCATCCTTATAGATGTCAAAGCAGAAGTCCTACAGATTTTTATTTGAATCCCAGATAACTGCATAAATTATCTCTTGTGCTTTTCCCCTTAGCTCACATTGCTAAACATGACAATTTGCCAAAGCTATTGCTGCAGCCAACTGCTATCCCAGAAGCCAATAGACAGGAATACAGTAACTAGATTACAGAGATAGGGAAGTTCCTTCAGACTTCGCCCTGTATCAAGACGAAGTGAGGTTTTCAGGAACTTTTGATGGAAGACTTTTGAAAGTTGCAATTTTGGAAGCCGTTCCCTTTCTTGCTTCAGAAATAAACTCACAGCACGCTATGTTTTGCCACCTGGGCCAAAACTAGCTAGCTGGCTCATAGCGCAAAACAGTTAGTTGTCTAGAGTCACAATTGTGAAACAAGGAAATCTGAGCTGAGCCATGGACTGAAACACTGGGTGTGTGTATGTTACAAAGCATACTCACTAAGCTTTAAGAGGTTTACCAGATTAAATTATAAAGTCATTGTAGGATAACACATAAAATTAGCACCTTTGTGGTGCCGTGATTAAAAGGGAGCCTTCTTGTAATTTTTTTGTGTTATTCTCGTCCTATTGGGAGTGGGTTGGACTAGAAGACCTCCAAGGGCCCTTCCAAGTCTGTGTTTCTGTTATCTTGGGTTCCAGAAGAATAGAGACTTATCTGCAGCTCTGGGTGATTCTGTGAACCTCCCTTCACAATGTTCTCCATCATGGTATCTTTTAGAAGGAAAGTGTGGTCTTTTAATGCCAAGGAACTGCATTTTGTATTTTTAGGAGTTTCCATTATCTTGCTCATTTTCTTTCTTTATTTGATAATAGCAATAGCACTTAGACTTATATACTGCTTTACAGTGCTTTACAGCCCTCTCTAAGTGGTTTATAGAATCACTATATTGTCCCTAGCAATCTGGGTGCTCGTTTAACCCACCTTGGAAGGACGGTAGGCTGAGACAAGAGTGAGAATCAGTCTATTCAAAAAAGGATGTTAATAATCTTGTCAATAATTCTGCGACATAACTTTTCTTATATTTGGTGCACCAAAAATGGATTTTTTTTGCAGATTTCTTTACATCCTTTTTTAAAAAAATGAAGTCATGGATACTTCCTTTTTCCTTCCTTCTTTCCTTCCTTCTTTCTTTCTTTCTTTCTTTCTTTCTTTCTTTCTTTCTTTCTTTCTTTCTTTCTTTCTTTCTTTCTTTCTTTCTTTCTTTCTTTCCTTCCTTCCTTCCTTCCTTCCTTCCTTCCTTCCTTCCTTCCCTTCCCTTCCCTTCCCTTCCCTTCCCTTCCCTTCCCTTCCTTTCGTCCATCCTTCCTTCCTTCTTTCTTTTTTAATCAAAATTTAAATGAATGTAATTTGAAAACTGCTGAACCGATTTCTATTACATGGAACATACTTTAGCTTTTCTATAAATGTCTTCTTGCTGAAAAGCAAAAAAGAAAGAAAGAAAGAAAGAAAGAAAGAAAGAAAGAAAGAAAGAAAGAAAGAAAGAAAGAAAGAAAGAAAGAAAGAAAGAAAGAAAGAAAGAAAGAAAGAAAGAAAGAAAATGGTATCAGCATTTTTTTAAAGCCCATTTTGAAGTTATAAATTTCTTTGGATTTTGGCTCACTTCCTCCACTGTTAATATTCTGAATTCCTTGAAAATTTCATTCCATTCTGATTAAAAAACAGTAAGTGAAAGCTGTTTGTGCATATTTTTTTCCCATGTTAGATAGAGGGATGGTAAAATTCTTCCCTGCATAGCATTCAAGAATTTTAAATGGGTCTAAGGGAAACACAAGGCGAAGTAATCTATTTCCCAGGCTGAAATTAAACTCTCAGCAGATTAAGATAATTGTTGCACAATTCTGACTTTTTATCATATTATACTTCAAGTAACTTTTCTGACTCTTTCCAACAAACATCCCAATACATTCTCTTCTAAGCAATTGAGCAGAATTTACACCTTGAGTAAACATGGAGTAAAAACACAGGTTGTCTCTTGTTTGTTTCTTCACTTCGATCCAGTTCAAATTATTGCTATGCTGAATGATGAAGCTATTACCGTACGATAATCTGAAGATCCATTTGGGGCAACGGGAAAATGGCTGGATTAGAAACTGGAAGGTTTCAGTTCTAATCCTGTCTTGGACATGAAAGCTGGCTGGATAACTTTGGGCCAGTCTCTCCCTCTCTCTCTCTCTCTCTGTCAGCTCAACTCACCTCACAGTGTTGTTGTGAGGAAAATAGATGGAGAGAGTATGATGTAGATACCACCTCGACAGTGGTGGGATTCGTATTTTTTTACTACCGGTTCTGTGGGCATGGCTTGGAGGGTGTGGTGTGCCTTGGTGGGTCTCAGCCAGTCCTTGAGTACTGAAGATTTGGCCTGAAATGAATACAAACTCCAGATCAATTGTAGTGCAATGGTGGTTTATTCATTAGCTTAGCAAACAACAAATACTCTTCTCTGACAAGAAAGGCTAAAAGCCAGGCAAGGTTATCATGAGACACACCCCACCACACCCAGGCCTATACACAATTCTGGCCACGCCTAACACATTATCCCTAAATGCTATTAACCCTATAACATGTCTACATCCCTACCCTATTCCGACCCTCACTCCCTCCCCACTCCACTAACCTGCTTTCCAGCTCCGTTTTCCTGGGCAGGGCAACGAAAGAAAACCAAGCCAATCAGCTGGGTCTCAATGGGAGGCAGAGAATAGATGGCGGCGGGGCCAGTCAGAGGCGGGATTGGCCGGTTCTCCAAACTACTCAAAATTTCCACTACCGGTTGTCCAAAACTGGTCAGAACCGCAGCACACACACACAAACACACACACACACACATATACATACATACATTATTCAAGCTGACAGATGCTTGAATACCATTCTCTCACCTTTGCATTGGATCCACCCCTCTCCCTATTATTGTCAAGTTATGGGCAAAGCAAAATGCAGATGAAAGTCTTGACACAATAATGTTTGTACAGGGAAGCACCAGGACATCCAGAAGGATCTTCTCAGTCCTACAAGCAGGGGTGGGCTGCTGGAGGTTCGCAGGGGTTCAGGAAAGCCCCTAGCTAAGGTTCTGGGCAGTTCAGAGAACTCCCAAATCCCACTCCTGGGTGGCCCTGCCCACCCCTCCCTTCCCCTCCCAGGAATTCCCATGCAGCCTATTTTGGATGCAGGTAAGTGTAGGGTATGCACGGAGGCTTGGGGAGGATGACAAGTGGGCCTCTTGGAAGTTTGGGAAGGATGGAAATGGGCCCATTTCCGACTTCCAGAGAGCCTCCAGAGCCCAGGGAGGCTGTTTTCGCCCTCCCGGAGGCTCGAGGAAAGCCTCCGGAGCCCGGGGAGAGCAAAAACAACCTCCATGACTGTGGTGCAGGAGGCTAACTAGGTCATGCCCACCCAGCAACCAGGAAGAAAACCCTTTGATAAAATTTTTGAAGCCTACCCCTGCCTACAAGGTGGACCAGGCCAAGAATCGGAAACCTTCTGCCATGTTTACATCCCCCATTATCTTAGCAACACATCTTCCTTCTCTTCTTCCAGGTCAACCTCTTTATTCTCTACAGACTGAAGGTCCGTGAGAATCTACTGTCTGGGGAAAGGTCAAATTTAGTTGAATCCAACTCCTATTTAGATCAAGAATTCAAATTCAAGCATTCCCACTCTCCCCAGCGGATTGGTGAGTTCCAAATTAGTTTGCAAACCCACATCTTCCCCTTCTGTGTGGACCTCTTGACTTATATTTTTCCCTAATTTGTTGCTGCAGCGATAATCCATCTTTGTGATTGCCTACTGAAAAACCAAAAATAACACCAACTTTTCATGTAAATGACTGTGCAGATTATATGTCTGATTATTTCTCTACAGCACCCGAGACCAGTTTTCCCGAGGGAGGTCATATTTTTAGACGAAGGAAGTTGTGTGGTTCCTCCTAAGGCATGCTGACCTTAGTCCACTTAACTTTATATTACATTAACAGAAACTGGGTGTGAACCTTCAACTTGGATCTGAGTTAAGAGGTTATTTACAAGTGATGAGGGAAAGGAAGAGAACATTCTGTTCTCTTCTAGTAACTTCATTTCCCATTGGAGCAAAAATCAAGACTGGCACACATTCATGTGTTCATAAAACAAAACAAAACATGGGAATAGCAAAATGGAGGTCACCATCCTTCTTCTCCTTATTTTCCAAAGCACCTGAAGGCAAGACAAGAAAGAATGGATGGAAACTAATCAAGGGGAGAAGCAACCTGGAATTATTATTATTATTACCTTTATTGTCAGAGTACAACATGTGCACAATGAGATTGGCTGAGCCACCCTTCATGCACACACACACACCCAACACAACTCACAGTGAGGACAGAAATTCCTAACCCAAAATTAAAGAGCAACTTCCTGACAGTGAGAGCAATTTAACTACTGGAATGGCTTGCCACCAGAGGTTGTGGGTGCTCCATCACTGGATGTTTTTAAGAAGAGACTGGACAGCCACTTTTCTTGGATGGTCTAAGGTCTCCTGCTTGAGTAGGGGGCTGGACTAGATGTTCTTGAAGGTTCCTTCCAGCTGTATTCTGATTGACTGAACATTTGCATAGCAGGTTGAGGGCCAAGATGCTAAAAAGTGTAACTCAATTTTGGTGATTTAGATATATTCTGTGTTGGAGAGAGAGAGAGAGAATATCAGAATATATTCATGAACTGGAATAGAGCTTGGTAACAAGGTCAGCCACTGAATAGGCATAGCAACTAAGTCAGCCAATGAGGACTGTTTGGAAACTGAAACTGGAAGTAGCCTAGGCTGGAAACTGAAACTAGAAGTGGTCTAGGCATGGCTCTATATTAAGCTCTGCATCTGTGTTAAGCTCTGAGTCTGTCTATTGAAGATGAAACTAACTTGCTTGCTTGCTGAAGACTGGGGCTCCGCTCTGAACTTGCAACACGTTTCTGTCTGAGTTTGCTCCATGTTGGAGAAATCTACTACTGGTTTGTAAAATCTACTTATTATGTTTATAAAGACATTAAATAAAGCATCAACAATCTGTGTTTATTTTTCTGGCGCTAAATTAACACTGCAAAACTCTGCAAGAGAGAGAGAGAGAGATATCAACATTTTGCAAAACAAAATCATGTCTGTCCTCCTTGAAATGAAGAACTTAAACTGCTAATCATTGCAGAGGATACATTTAAGAAAGAAAGCACATTTGCTTGCAATTAAATAGTTTGAAATCACACACACAAACACTACCCACCTCCAAATGGAAAAACTATGGAAACATCATGATTAGATACTCAAAAATGCATTTCATTTGCGAAGCCCTTTGCAAATGGGTTACAGTTTTCACCTGAGGAATCCAAGGATCAGCAGGTAATTGAATAGAGTTTGATGCCAAGAAAGCCACTCACTAAGAAGCAAAGTCATTGAGCTAATCCTTGGATGCTCTTTCCAAAACAACTCTGGATCCTTCCACAAATGCTTGATGCTGCCAGCCAGTTCAGAAGGCATCCAGTTAGACCAGCAGATCGGCAATCTTAAACACTCAAAGAGCCATTGGGAACCATTTCCCACAGAAAAGAAAACACCGGGAGCCACAAACCCTTTTCCATACCTGACTATTTCCTGAGTGGCCATAACACTAGCATATGTAGGGTTGAAATATAAACATTCTGTTTTCTTCTGAAACTTTTCTTTTCTTGGATTTATCCATGGTTGGCCTCCAGGGGTCAAAAAGCTCAATAAATCATGTGCTGGCGGGTGTCACACATTGGCAGTTGTGATGCCTATTTTGAGTGACAGGGAGCCTCCACAGAGGAGTGAAAAAACCACATGCAGCTCCAGAGCTGTGGGATGCTGACCCTTGAATTAGACCCATCCTCTGTGATACCAATTGCTACCAATCTGCCTTCCATCGCGAACCTGTATACTGCATGAGTCAAAAAGAGGGCTGTGAAAATATCCACAGACCCCTCACATCCTGTACATAAACTGTTTCAACTCCTACCCTCAAAATGACACTATGGAGCACTGCACACCAGAACAACTAGACACAAGGACAGTTTTTCCCCGAACGCCATCACTCTGCTAAACAACTAACTTCCTCAAAACTGTTCAACTGTTTACAAAGTCTGCACTACTATTACTATTAATCTTCTCATCACTCCTTATTACCCATCCCCTCCCACTTGTGACTGTATGACTGTAACTTTGTCACTTGTATCCTATTGATTTATATTGACTGTTTCCTAGTATGATTTGATTGCTTAATGTACCCTATGACTATTACTAAGTGTTATAAGTTATGATTCTTGACTCTTAATGAATGTATCTTTTCTTTTATGTACATTGAGAGCATTTGCAGCAAGACAAATTCCTTGTGTGTCCAATCACACTTGGCCAATAAAGAATTCTATTCTATTCTATTCTATTCTATTCTATTCTATTCTATTCTATTCTATTCTATTCTATTCTCTGCCATGGAGTAAAGCTGCTTTTCATCTTCCTGAAATTAAATAACTGAATATGAGTATCTTTTTTATTTTGTGTGTGTGTGAGAGAGGGAGAGGGAGAGAGGGAGAAGATTCAAGAGAGAAATTTGCGCTATTTGGCTTGAGGCTATGCCAAAATGAAATTTGGAAACGATGTTAATGGCCTTTGTTCCTTATTTCAGAGCGTCTTCTGCTCACACAGACAGGCAATGTTTCATAAGAAATAGCACAAAGGGGAATAAAGACATACTTTTACAGTAAGAGAAATGAGAGAGGGACAAAGACTTGGCCTAAAAAGTAAAGGTCACCAAAGCTAAAGGAGAAAACAGGGTGAGTGAACAGAAGGCTTCAGCTCTCTGAAGGAACAGTTTAATCAAACTGTTCTTGATTAAAGAAGGGTTTGAGGACTCTCTTCAGTTAATCTGAAGACTGACCTGTCTCCAAGCCTTGCTTTAGAGAAGGGGTTGGCAATCTTAAACACTCAAAGAGCCATTGGGACCCATTTCCCACAAAAAAGAAAACATCAGGAGCCACAAAACCTTTCCCCATGCCTGAATATTTGCTGAGCAGCCACAAAACTAGCATATCACTGGTAGGATTCAATTTTTTTTTACTGCTGGTTCTGTGGGCATGGCTTGGTGGGCATGGTATGGCTTGGTGGGCATGGCTTGGTGGGCATGGCAGGGGAAGGTTACTGCAAAATCCCCATTCCCTCCCCACCCCACTAACCTGCTTTCCAGATCCGTTCTCCTGTGCAGGGCAACCAAAGAAAACCCAGGCAATCAACTGGGACTCAGGAGGCAGAGAATAGATGAGGGCAGGGCCAGTCAGAGGTGGGATTTGCCGGTTCTCCCAACTACTCAAAATTTCCACTACTGATTCTCCAGAACTTGTCAGAACCTGCTACCACCTCAGTAGCATATGTCGTTGAATTAAACATTCTGCTTTCTTCTGAAACTTTTCTTTTCTTGGATTTATTCATGATTGGCCTACCAGAGTCGAAAAGCTCAATAAATCGCATGCCAGCGAGTGTCACACATTGGCAATTGTGACACCTATTTTGACAGAGAGCCACAGCAGAAGGATGAAAGAGCCACATGCGGCTCCAGAACTGTGGATTGCTGATTGCTGCTTTAGAGGGTCAAGCTATTTTCCAAAACACTTGAGGGCAGGACAAGAATGTGGGGTGGCAGATCATTAAAGAGAGATCTAACTTAGAGCTAAGGAGAAATTTCCTGGCAATGAAAACAATCTGTCAGGCTACGGAACTTCTCATTCAAACAATAAGAATGAACTTCTGAGAACCAAACGTATCAAAAGGAATTCTTTATTTGGGATGAGAGAATCCTGTAGGAGTTCAAAGCAGCGTCTGAGGACCCTCAGGCATACAGTGATAGATAAAGGGGTTTAGAATCCCCCCTCCTCCCAATGTTTACTTAGGGAAACAAAAGCCAATATGTTAATCCCCCTCCCAGCTCCTCTGGGAGGGGATTCTTCCCTTTTTGGGAGGGGTTTTCCCCCGTGTAACTTTCCCAAGACGTACCTAGCTTCCTCCCCCCACCCCCTTTTTAGAACGGACTGTTTTTTGAGATTTCCCAGAGCACTTCATTGCGGAGTTTTATGGATCCCTCATCTCCTGGCTGTGCCTCCCAAAGGTGATAGGTTCCGGCCATCTGGTTTCCTTCCCCCCCCATTGTATCATGTATGGGTGTGCATATTCGATACAAGGTTAAATATATTCAGGTTACATCAAGCAAGGATTTCTTTATCAGTTCCCCCCCCCCCCTTCCCTCTTCCTCTGAAGAAATGACAGATACACGGATCTGACATCCTGCCCTCCTTTAAAAAGCAGATGGGTCTACCTGGAAAATAAAAATCATGCGTTACATGTGCAGTTCAGGATGGTTTATCAGGGTATTTTAGGTGGAACTTACGTAGTAATGTGGGTGCTTTTACATGTCTTTTGGCTACCCACTCGTTTTCTGAGGAAGGGAGGTGTTTCCAAGCTACTAAATATTGTGTGTATCCACGGTAAGTGCGTGAATCAAGGATGTCTTTAACTTCAAAATGTTGTTCCCCATGTATCATGATGGGGGTTGGGGGTGTGGGAAGGGGGGGTCTGAGGTTTGAAGTGATCTCCGGTTTGAGCAAGCTACAGTGAAATACTGGGTGAATCTGCCTAAGAGTTTTTGGAAGATGAAGCTCTACCGTCACGGGGTTGATAATTCTGGAGATGGGGAATGGTCCAATGAATTTTGGCCCTAATTTCTTAGAAGGTTGTAATGATTTTAAGTATTTTGTGGACAAATATACACGGTCTCCAATCTTGAAAGGTTTAGGTTCACAGCGTTTTTTGTCTGCTTGAGTTTTGTAAACTGCTCTAGCTTCCTGTAGAGATAATCTTACCACTGGCCACATGGCTTGTAATTTATCCATCCACTCCTTAAGGGAGGGGATTTCAGGTTCTTTGGTGGGTAGTTCCGGCATGGGGTTGAATTCTTGGCCCGTTGCTACGTGGAATGGGGTGAACCCTGTGCTACTATGGACTGAGTTATTGTATGCTACCTCTGCGAAAGGAAGAAGGTCAGTCCAATTGTCCTGCTGGTAATTAATAAAACATCTTAAATATTGTTCTAATACGCAAATCACGCGTTCTGAAGCTCCGTCAGTATGGGGATGGTTCGAAGATGATAATCCCTGGGTGGAGCCTAATAGGTTTAAAAACGCCCGCCAAAATTTGGATGTGAACTGAACACCCCTATCTGAGATAATTCGTTGGGGGGCTCCATGAAGGCGATAAATGTGTATTAGGAACATCTTTGCCAACGATCTGGCAGTTGGGATCTTTTGACACGGAATAAAATGAACCTGTTTGGAAAAAAGGTCAGTTACAACCCAAATGACAGTATTCCCAGCACTTTCGGGAAGTTCCACTACAAAGTCCATAGAGATCTCTTTCCATGGGGCAGAAGGGTCTGCTACTGTTTGTAAAAGTCCAGGATATTTTCCTTGTCTTCTCTTTGCAGCAGCACAGATGGGGCAGCTCGCAACATAGTTTTCAATGTCCTTTTTGAGGGACGGCCACCAAAATTGTCTTTTGATGAGGTGCAGGGTTTTTACAAAACCAAAGTGTCCTGCTGTTTTAGAGTCGTGGCAGCGTTTCATGAGTTCCATTCTCTGGCTTGCAGGGACATAAAGCTTGTTTTCTACCCAAGCCAGTCCGTCTTTGAGTGAGCACGTGTTTCTGTTAGCCTGGAACCAATCATCTTTAAGTAGTGACTCCTTAAAAATTGACGTCGTTGTGTCTTCAGTCAGGGATGATTTTTTTTTCTCTTGTGCCCGGGTGATTACCTTGGCTGCTAGTTGGGTCGGTTGGATCATCGGTTTTATAACTTCAATCTTTTTGCTGTTGTATTGGGGTTTCCTGGACAGTGCATCTGCTAAGAAATTCTTTCTCCCAGGAAAATATTTGAGGGTGAAATTAAAACGTTCAAAATGTCGAGCCCACCTTGCTTGTTTTTCGGAGAGTTTCCGTGGATTTCTCAGAGCTTCCAGATTTTTGTGGTCAGTCCATACTTCAAAGGGGATTTGGTTTCCTTCCAGGAAATGTCTCCATGTGAGCATTGCCCACCGCATAGCAAATGCTTCTTTCTCCCATACAGCCCATCTTTGCTCGGTTTCCGTTAGTTTCTTAGATGTATAAGCACATGGTTGTAATTGTCCACTTCCATTCTTTTGGAGGAGGACTGCCCCAACTGCAACATCACTGGCGTCTGCTTGGATGACAAAAGGTTGTTCGGGATCTGGGTGTTTAAGGACCGGTTCTGCTGCGAACAGGCGTTTGAGTTTCTCAAATGCTGCTTGGCATTCCATTGTCCAGATGAGGGGTTGCCTAGGCTTGGGTTTCCCCCCCCCCTTCGTTTTTAGCAAGTTTGTGATAGGGAGGGCGATGTTTGCAAAAGCTGGAATGAATTGGCGATAAAAATTGGCAAACCCCAGAAAACTTTGCAATTGTTTGCGTGTGTGGGGTGGATCCCAGTCCAATACAGCTTTCACTTTCTGTGGGTCCATCTCTATTCCCTCATGGGATATTCTGTACCCCAAATAGTCAATTTTCTCTTGGTGGAACTCACATTTGGAGAGTTTTGCATATAGTTTAGCGTCTAAGAGTTTTGTGAGGACTGCACGGAGTAGTTTGATGTGTTCTTCCATCGTTTCCGTGTAGATTAAAATATCGTCAAGATAAACTAAAACCCCTTTAAATAAAAATTCATGAAGGGTTTCATTGATCAATTGCATAAACACTGCAGGTGCTCCTTGCAGTCCAAACGGGAGCACTTTAAATTGGTAGCATCCCAATGGTGTGTTAAAAGCAGTCTTCCACTCATCCCCCTCCTTTATTCTGATGCGGTAATATGCTTCCCGTAGGTCTAACTTTGAAAAAATTTTTCCTTTCGAGAGGTGGGCTAACATGTCCTTCATGAGGGGGAGTGGATACATATTTTCTATGCAAATACAGTTAAGTTTTTGATAGTTAACGCAGAGACGTAAGGAGCCATCTTTCTTTTCACGGAATAACACTGGGGCCGCTATTTTTGGTCTGGCGGGTTCGATGAAACCCCGCTTTAAGTTTTTATCGATAAATGCTCTGAGTTCTTTCAGTTCTCTGGGAGACATGCTGTACATTTGTGGTTTTGGGAGTTTAGCCCCTGGTAGGATTTCGATAGCGCAGTCTGTGGCTCGATGGGGTGGGAGTTCATCACAAGCTACCTCACTAAATGCTTGGGCCAGATCCTGATACTCATTGGGGATGTTAATGGGTTCCACAGACTGTCCAGTCATGGCTGATTCTCTGTCCTCTTTCCCATTCTTTATCCTTTCCTCAGGTCTTTTTGCAATTATTACATCTCTCTGGAATTGTATGGTCCCTGTCCTCCAATTTATTTTTGGATTCCATTTCTGTAGCCATGTGAGGCCCAGAATTAGTGGCTCTTCCATCCCTGGGGCTACAATGAATGTGAGCATCTCCCTGTGTTTTCCTAGTCTTATTTTCAATGGTTCTGTGGTAAACCTGGCTGGCTCCCCCCCTGCTATGGTTCCATCTAATTGGCAGAAAGCGATGGGATTTTCCATTTTTTTCAGTCGGATTCCCAATTTATCTGCCAGGGAGGGGTTGATTAGGCATCGAGTGCATCCCGAGTCCAGCAACGCTGTAACTTCCTCCCCCTTCCCTTGGCTGGGGATAAACAGTCTCAGGGGTAGGGTGATTGGTACAATTGGTTTGCTTACCAGCGGGTCATCCTCCGGATCACTTTCGGACTGGCTCAGGTCCCCTTGGAGCGTTTGGGGTTCTTCCTCCGGTTTGGGAAAGGTTCGGAATCCCACATCTACCCGGCCGCTCAGGCCAGTCTCCTTCCCTCGAGGGCTGGATGTTGTGGGTTTCCTCCCTGAATGGTGGTCTAGCCTTCTGGCGGGGGTCTTCGAGTGGCATTCTGCTGCACGGTGCCCCTCCTTTCCACACTTAAAGCAACCAGGCGTTCTTGGAGTCATGGTGGATCGGGGTTTGAAAACTTCCCGTTTCTCCAGGGGTGGGGATCTTTTCCAAAACTTACCAGCACGGTACCTGTTCCGAGTCATGTCTATCTCTGCCTCCTCTGCCATCATGTACCATTCATGCAAGAGGTTTGGGGCCCCACGGGCCAGGCAGGCAGCGTAAAGATCATCATTTAGTCCATCTTTGAACCGGCAGACTAAGATATCCTCTGGCCAATCTACCCGGCCGGCCAGGTCACGAAATTCCTCGGTGTATTCTGCTACCGGGCGACGACCTTGCTTCACGACTCTGATGCGGTCCCGGGCTTTTCTATCGGCAAGCGGGTCCTCGAAACGGTGGCGTAAGGCCGTCATAAAGCGATCTAAGTTTCTTAATTCTGGGGCATTGACGTTGTGGAGTGTTACCATCCATCTGGCTGCCGCCCCTTCCAGAGCTAGGGTGACAATTCGCACCCGGGACCCTTGGGTTGGTAAATCCTGTCCATATTCTTGCATGTAGGTGAGCACTTGTGCCAGGAAAAATCCCAATTTCTGGGGGTCTCCATCGAATTTTACCCCCAAGGGCGGGACCTTCCTCTGTAATTGTATGTTTCTGGGTTGGCCAGGGTTAATTCCCTGTTCCGGGGCGTTTAAGGGTCGGGTACCTGGTGTGGCTGCTGTTTCTTCAGCTTGTCCCTCTTCCCGCTCGATCTCCGCTGAATCCGGGGTGGCGGCTCGGGTTCTCTCACTTTCTGGTTCCCTCGCTCTCCTGCGTTGTCGTCTTTGTGCATCCCCCATGTCGAGGTTTTCCAGGGCTTCCCTCACTAGGTGATTGATGTACCGTCTCATACGGTCATCGGCCAGCGGCTCCTCATCCCATTCTTCCTGATTCGATAGGGCCTCCAGCTCCAATTTCCACACGGGTTTGCGATTTCCTCGGGTGAGGGTTACTCCCCTGGTCCTTCCATTCCAGGTGTCTCTCTTTCCTACACCTATAGACCACCGGGGCTTGGTGGAGGATTCGCAGGCAGCCTCGCTGTTTTCGATGGGGTGCATCGAGTCAGTATCTGACTGGGTAACTGTTTCTCCCCAGCATTCGGCTCCACCTTGCTCCTTGCTGCATTCAGACATTTTTTTCTTTTCTTGCAGGATCCCCTCAGTAGAGTGAATTGTTTTTTAAAAAAAAATTCCCTCTCCGGGTTGATCTCTATTGCAGACGCTGCTTTATGTCAGGCTACGGAACTTCTCATTCAAACAATAAGAATGAACTTCTGAGAACCAAACGTATCAAAAGGAATTCTTTATTTGGGATGAGAGAATCCTGTAGGAGTTCAAAGCAGCGTCTGAGGACCCTCAGGCATACAGTGATAGATAAAGGGGTTTAGAATCCCCCCTCCTCCCAATGTTTACTTAGGGAAACAAAAGCCAATATGTTAATCCCCCTCCCAGCTCCTCTGGGAGGGGATTCTTCCCTTTTTGGGAGGGGTTTTCCCCCGTGTAACTTTCCCAAGACGTACCTAGCTTCCTCCCCCCCCCCCCTTTTTAGAACGGACTGTTTTTTGAGATTTCCCAGAGCACTTCATTGCGGAGTTTTATGGATCCCTCATCTCCTGGCTGTGCCTCCCAAAGGTGATAGGTTCCGGCCATCTGGTTTCCTTCCCCCCCCATTGTATCATGTATGGGTGTGCATATTCGATACAAGGTTAAATATATTCAGGTTACATCAAGCAAGGATTTCTTTATCAGTTCCCCCCCCCCCCTTCCCTCTTCCTCTGAAGAAATGACAGATACACGGATCTGACACAATCAATCAGTGGAATGCCTTGTCTCCAGAGGTTCTGGGCACTCCACCCCTGGAGATTGGACAGTAATTTGTCTGGAATGGTATAGGGTGTCCTCCAGCAGACCTCTGAAGTCTCTTCCAACTCTGTTATTCTTTGAGAAGTCGGAAAAGATTCAGAAGCTAAAGATCAAAGTAGTGGAGACTTACTGTTGTTGGCTATTATCAGCTGAAGTAGGAAGCAAACAACATTATATTTATGGTCTAGGGTCTCCTGGGAGATTACGGCACAGGACCCAGGTGCTGAACTCAGAAGGTCATCACACAGCCCATTACCCAGGTCATTACAACACAGGAGACTGATAGACAAACAGCCAATACTTACGTTCTTACGAAAAAGCCAGCCAATCTGCAAACATCAACTCCATCAACCAATCAAGAAATGACAACACAGCCAACCTCCCCACCAGTATATATAGGGAGGTGGCAGCTCCGATCACACCTTGCTCGCACAAGCACGAAGCCGAAAGCACCAGCCTGAAGATGGCGAGTGGGACCTTGTTGAAATGTTGCCAAGATACTCTCAATCTTACATGGGAAAAGACCCAAACATGCCAAGACCTGCATACCTGTACCCGTGAAAATCTACGAATATATATATATATATTCGTAGATTTTCATTATATATATATATATAATGTTGATTGCGATATCTCCCACTGCAGAGATGGGATTCAATTTTTTAAACAACTGGTTCTGTGGGTGTGGCTTAGTTGGTGGGCGTGGCTTAGTGGTCATGTTATTGGCTGGGTGTGGCCAACAAATCACTTACATTGAGGCACGCATCTCCTCCCCTGGCCTCTCGTGACTGTGGGGATGCCGCAACAGTCGTAAGTGTGAAAAATGGTCATAAGTCACTTTTTTCAGTGCCATTGTAACTTTGAATGGTCACTCCACACAAGCAAAGTACCAGCAAAGGAGGGGAAAAAAACTCCAGAGACGTTCCTGAAACAGGAAGTCTAGTCCTGCCAAGAATGTAATAAGTGTTAACGGAGAGGCAGTTTCTGTAAGCAACACCAGAATGTTTCCTTCCTGCCTTCTTTAAAGGATTAGGCCAGTAATTTCTTCTAACAACCGGTTCTCCGAACTGCTTAGAATGTTAACAACCGGTTCTAGCAAATAGGTGCGAACTGGTAGAATCCCACCTCTGTCCCACTGCATTTGACTCTGCTTTGCTTGTTATTCTTTGATAACGTTGATGGCTAATGTATCATAATGGTAAACATAATTGTTAAAAACTATTATTGTAATGACAAACAGTTATTATTATTATTAATTACATTATATATTATAATATATATTACCTTAACTGTAACTGGATGCTCAGTGTGATTTCCAACAGTGTTGCATAAAGGATAAAATGTTTAATTCTTCACCCATTATGTGTGTATCCTCAGATTATGAAGATATGAGCCATGGTGGTGCAGTGGTTAGAATGCAGTTCTGCAGGCTACTTCACTGATTGCTAGCTGCCTGCAATTCACATCTCACCAGGCTCAAGGTGGACTCAGCCTTCCGAGGTGGGTAAAATGAGGATCCAGATTGTTGGGGACAATAAGCAGACTCTGTAAACCTCTTAGAGAGATGGAACATCAGTTGCCTTCAGAAGCTGTGGGAGCTTCATCACTTGAAACTTTCAAGAAGAGACTGGGCTGCCATTTGTCAGAAGGTGTAGGGTCTCCCGCTTGGGTAGAGGGTTGGACTAGATGACCCATAAGGTCCCTTCCAACTCTGATTATCTGTTATCTGTTATATTTCCAGTATCTTTCTCCTCTCTTGGAACTAAACGAAGCTAGATGGATATTTCTTCGAATAGGCCCCATAATGCCACCCTGAGCTACCAATATCCTACTGATACTCCATATTATGAGATGACTCATGTCAGTCCCCTGACCTCATCCTCTGAAGCGTGCCACCAGCTGAGATCCAGTTGCCACCATCGTTTGTCATTGTGTTGGCAAAATGCATGTCAGGCAATGTACCAATGTTTGTATCTTTCATTATAGGGTTTATTTATTCCAGGGGAAATTATGTCAGCAGTTCAAGATAATGCTCTGTCCCTAAGCCAGCTGTGACAGTGTGACATACTCAAGAGAGCTTGCTAAAAGTGAATATGCTCCTCTTACTTATCTCAACTTTCTCAGGCCAAAAGCTGTAGTGCAATCCAGGAAAATCCTAATTTATTATTATTTTTTAAAGAAGTTGGAAAAACTCATTATAATGCAAACATTTCCTCTTTCTGGTAGAGTTAATTATGGCATTATGTTCCAAGTCAGGATGAAAACAAAAACTAACATTGGCTTGTGCCTCACTGGAGCTATAAAAACAGGAAAGCTGTTACTCCTGTGCAAAATAAAATAAAAATAAAATAAAAACACACCTAAATTATAAAAGTGAAAATTCTTAGTTCAATTCTCAACACAGACATAAGATTCCAACCTAACCCATATTTGAGGCTTAGATTAGGACAACTATATCTAACAATCCTCCAGGAATGGTGGCCAGAATGAGAAAATATTGCCTAATGCAATGTTTCTCAAACTCAGCGTCTTTAAGATGTGTAGACTTCAACTCCCAGAACTCCTCAACCAGCATGGGAATTGGAGTTCACACAACTTAGATTTACTGAGGTTGAATAACAGCGACCTAACCAATGGTTTGAATCCAGGCACTGTATTGTAGGAGTCGTGGTAGTGCAGTGGTTAGAATGTAGTACTGCAGGCTACTTCTCTGATTGCCACTGCCTGCAATTTGGCAGTTCACATCTCACCAGGCTCAAGGTGGACTCAGCCTTCCATCCTTCTGAGGTGGGTAAAATGAGGACCCAGATTGTTGGGGACAATAGGCACACTCTGTAAACCGCTTAGAGAGGGCTGTAAAGCATTGGGAAGCGGTATATAAGTCTATTGCTATTTCTATTATCAAGTAAAGAAAGAAAATGAGCAAGATAATGGAAATTCCTAAAAATACAAAGTATAGGTCCTTGGAATTAGAAGACCACACTTTCCTTCCAAAAGGTACCACAATGTTTTTTATTTAGATTGTACACAATATCTACTTCCTGTTTTACTAGTTTTGTGAGTATTTGTTTTCTTTTAACTGGTGAATTTAACCCGTTGACATTTATTGAGAGTAATTTCAGTTCATCTTGCATTCTTTTACTTATGTGCTGGTCTCTGTCTTCTGTTGGTCCTTGCATCTCTTTGTGTCCTTTTTCTTTTACCTTCTTCTTCTTGGCGTTCTTTCTCTTTACTTCTTTCCTCTTGGTCTTTTCCTTTCATTTTCTATTGTTCTTCTTCTTGGCTTGTGGCTTCCAATTTCTCTCTACTACTATAATCTTCCTTGCTTCCCACTAGTTGATCATGTAGTTCTTGTGCTTTGTTTAAGTTATCAATCTTTATCTTTTTGTCCTGCCAAGAGACTAACATTCCTTCTGGTGTTATCCATCTGAACATTGTGTTTTGTTTATTCAGTTGTGTCACTAGGAAGAGATAGTCCCTTCTTTATTCTCCTAAATAATAGAATAATTTTAACCCTGGAAGGACACAATTTACAGAAGGGGTGGCAGACCTTCATGTGGGATAGAAGAAACAAGTCACACTCGTATTTTTATAGACATAAAATGAGAGATTCCCTGATTCAGATCTGGGAGGAGATTAAAAAAAAAACATTATCCCAAGTTGGCCATCCATCATGGAGGCAATGATCCACACCAATACATTACGACGTAGGCAAAATGGTTAGATATAATGAAATTTTAAATAATCAAGGAATATTAAAAACTAATCAGGAATTGAAAGATCAGGGAATAATTATTGATTGGTGGCCATACCTTCAGTTACAATCAATATAAAAAAAGATGCAGAGGAATATGGATTTGACACTGAATTACAGCAACTAGATAATTTTTTGGTAGGCCCAGAAGAGAAATTAACATCAAGAATATATAACTATTTACTAAAATTTGACATGGAAGAAGAAATAGTAAAAGGACCCATGATAGCATGGGCCAAAAAATTTCGGACATAAGATTGAGTTTGAAGATTGGGAAAAAATTTGGAATAAAAACTATACAATTACAAAGTCCACCGCATACAAGGAAAATCAATATAAGATGTTTTATCATCGGCATTTGGCCCCAACGAGGTTGGCAAAAATGGACCCAAATCTGAACCCAAATTGTTGGAAATGCAAACAGGGAGAAGATACTTTCTTTCACTCATGGTGGCCATGCCCCAAAGTTAAAAAGTGTTGGATTAAAATACAAAAAAAATTGTACAAAATTACAAAATGTCAAATAGAATTGAAGCCGGAATTGTTCCTTTTAAGGGTGATTAAAAGGATATATAATAAAAAGATAAAATACATGATTTTGCATATAACCACAGCAGTGAGAATCACACTGGCACGATGTTGGAAAAAGGATATTATACTGTCAGAAGGTCCAGTAATCCAAAAGAATTTAGATTGTGTTGAAATGGATAAACTCACCCTAGAGTTAAAAGGTAAGGAAGATTCGGAGTATTATATGGTTTGGGAAAATTGGTATGAATGGATGGACAATAGGAATAACAATTGTAGAGACTGGAAGAAGATATAGAAATGTATATGAATAATTAGAAATATATGGAAATATGTGTTTGTAACAAAGATGACTCAGTACTGTTAAAGGTGATTGAGATTTGTAAAAAGAAAAAAGTACAATAAAAATATTTTTTTTAAAAAAAGATACCACAATGGAGAATATGGGAAGGGAGGTTCATGGAATGACCTGCAGACAAGTCTCTATTCTTTTGGAATCCAAGATAACAGAATTGGAAGGGACCTTGGAGGTCTTCTAGTCCAACCCACTGATCGAGCAGGAGACCCTATATATCACTTCAGACAAATGGCTGTCCTGTCTCTTCTTAAAAGCCTCCAGTGATGGAGCACCCACAGCATCTGAAGGCAAGCTGTTCCAAGATGATCTCTGCAAGGAGTAGAATGCAAAGAAGGCATCACTGATGATGTTACCTAGTTGAGTGATGAAACGTCTGCAAGAAAACAACCGAACTCAGAGGGCACCGAGGACCTGTAGAAAATTAGCACCCACTCCTCTCCTAGAAGAACAAAATATTTTAGGAAATATTAAAGAATATTATACCTCCCTAGATGAGAAAAGGAGAAACATGTTCTTGGAAAGCAGCCTGCAACTTTGTTAATAGCCCCAGAAAGACTGGGCCATCCTATTTATAAAATAAAAGACATTCAGCCTCAGAATAATAAGATTAGCCTTCACTCATGATCCAAACCAGGACAAAGCCATTAAGCCATAATGGGAATTGTCCAACACCCTTTCACAACCAAGCCTCTTCATTACATCAGTCCAACTAGACTTCAGACAAACATGACCCATGCATAGCCCCTTGGGAGTCTGACAGCAACCAATAGAATACATACCCTTGCCACAGGAACAGGAAGCTCAAGTTCAAAGGGTATTAAATACCTCTCGCTCTCCACTCTATGTGCTCAGTTGCCCAGGACCTAAAACCCATGTAGTCCTGTTCCCCAATAAACCATCTTTCCAATCAGCATCTATAAAAAATCACCACATTATAAAAAAGATGTTGAGACACTAGAAAAAGTACAGAGAAGAGCAACCAGGATGTTTAGGGAACTGGAGGCTAAAACATCCAATGAACAGTTGCAGGAACTGGGAATGAGTAGTCTAGTGAAGAGAAGGACCAGGGGAGACATGATAGCAGTCTTCCAATATTTAAGGGGCTGCCACAGAGAGGAGGGGGTCAAACTATTTTCTAAAGCACCTGAAGGCCAGACAAGGAACAATGGATGGAAACTGAACAAGGAGAGATTCAACCTAGAAATAAGGAGGAATTTTCTGACAGTGAGAACCATCAGCCAGTGGAACATAAGTTGCCTTCAGAAGCTGTGGGAGCTTCATCATTTGAAACTTTCAAGAAGAGACTGGGCTGCCATTTGTCAGAAATGGTATAGGGTCTCCCGCTTGGGTAGAGGGTTGGACTAGATGACCCATAAGGTCCCTTCCAACTCTGATTATCTGTTATCTGTTATGTTTCCAGTATCTTTCTCCTCTCTTGGAACTAAACGAAACTAGATGGATATTTCTTCCAATAGGCCCCATAATGCCACCCTGAGCTACCAATATCCTCTTCTACTGATACTCCATATTATGAGATGACTCATGTCAGTCCCCTGACCTCAACCTCTGAAGCATGCCACCAGCTGAGATCCAGTTGCCACCATCGTTTGTCACTGTATTGGCAAAATGCCTCCTGGGTAATGCATGTCAGGCAATGTACCAATGTTTGTATCTTTCATTATAGGGTTTATTTATTCCAGGGGAAATTATGTCAGCCATTCAAGATAATGCTCTGTCCTTAAGCCAGCTGTGATAGTGTGACATACTCAAGAGAGCTTGCTAAAAGTGAATATGCTCCTCTTACTTATCTCAACTTTCTCAGGCCAAAAGCTGTAGTGCAATCCAGGAAAATCCTAATTTATTATTATTTTTTAAAGAAGTTGGAAAAACTCATTATAATGCAAACATTTCCTCTTTCTGGTAGAGTTAATTATGGCATTATGTTCCAAGTCAGGATGAAAACAAAACTAACATTGGCTTGTGCCTCACTGGAGCTATAAAAACAGGAAAGCTGTTACTCCTGTCCAAAATAAAATAAAAATAAAATAAAAACACACCTAAATTATAAAAGTGAAAATTCTTAGTTCAATTCTCAACACAGACATAAGATTCCAACCTAACCCATATTTGAGGTTAGATTAGGACAATTATATCTAACAATCCTCCAGGAATGGTGGCCAGAACCCATATTTGAGGTTAGATTAGGACAATTATATCTAACAATCCTCCAGGAATGGTGGCCAGAATGAGAAAATATTGCTTAATGCAATGTTTCTCAAACTCAGCGTCTTTAAGATGTGTAGACTTCAACTCCCAGAACTTCTCAACCAGCATGGGAATTGGAGTTCACACAACTTAGATTTGCTGAGGTTGAATAATAGCGACCTAATCAATGGTTTGAATCCAGGCACTGTATTGTAAGAGTCGTGGTGGTGCAGTGGTTAGAATGTAGCATTGCAGGCTGACTCTGCCACTGCCAAGAGTTCAATCCTGACCGGCTTAAGGTTGACTCCGCCTTCCGTCCTTCTGAGGTCAGTAAAATGAGGACCCAGACCAGAGATGGTATTCAACAGGTTCTGACCAGTTCTGGAGAACCAGTAGCAGAAATTTGAATAGTTCAGAGAACCGGCAAATACCACCTCTGACTGGCCCCAGCCCCATCTATTCTCTTCCTCCCAAGTCCCAGCTGATTTGCTGGATCTTCTTTGGTTGCCCTGCAGAGGAGAACGGAGCTGGAAAACAGGTTAGTGGGGTGGGGAGGGAATGGGGATTTTGCAGTATCCTTCCCCTGCCATGCCCACCAAGACATACCCACCAAGACACTCCATGCCCACCAAGCCACGCCCACAGAACCGATAGTAATTTTTTTTGAATCCCACCATTGGTTTAAGTGCTATTGCTATATTGCTATAACATGCTTAAAATAAAAGTATTCTTATGTTCTTAATTAGCTTTTGATCAGAGACGATAGATGAGCTCCATTGTTCAATTACATGAATACTTCTGAAAATTAAAAAAAGTCTAAAATTTCCCTCTGGGCATTTTATTTATTTTACTTCAAAGGATTTATGCAGACAATTAAAAGAGAATGTGGAAGACAACTTTAAGCAAACTGCTACTCAAAAACTCCATTTCAATCAAGCAATTACAATACCTACCCAACAGAAGGAGAGAGAGGTTGAGGAAGTGATGAAAAGCATCAAGTTTAAAAGTTGAAGATTGCAAGTTCTTGTCTCGGTTTAGGCACGAAGTCAGCTGGGTAACCTTGAGCCAGTCACTCTCTCTTGGCCCTAGGAAGCCAGCAAGGGCAAACCACTTCTGAAAAACAGGCCAAAAGCTTGCAGGGACTAGTCAACCCTGAATCAAAGACACTTAGAAACAGACAAAATAATAGAAACCATTAAAACTGGAGATAAATGCCAAGCACTTGTACACTGAATGCTAAAGAAACATTAAAACTCTTCACATTGCATATCCGAGCTGAAGAAGCTTCTTAGGTGAGAAGCGAAATGTCTTCAAAGAAAAAACAAAATCCAGTTGCCTCTTGAAAAAAAAAGCATGGTTGGGGACAACCATGATCTGAATGACTAGGAACCTCTGTAGACATTGATCAAAGATTGTGATGGAAGGAAGGAGATAAAATCTGCTTCTTTGAAGTAAGGGGGGGATCTGATTCTTATCACAATAATAGATTTACTGGGCTGTATTTAAGTGTCCATGGATATTATCAGTCATCCAGGTTTTGTTGTCCCAAAGGTACTTTTTCAACAGGGCTTTCTTGGTTTTTCCTTGAAGATGTTTCGCTTCTCATAAGAAGTTTCTTACTTCTTCAATTTTGTTCTTCAGGCAGAACTGAAGAAGCTTTTTGGATGAGAAGTGAAATGTCTTCAAAGAAAAACCAGAAAGTCCAGTTGCCTTTTGCAAAAAACACCTTTGGGACAACTATGACCTGGATGACTGAGAACCTCCATTGCATATGAAAGCATTAGAATAAAACTTCTACCAGGTTCAACTTAATAAAGAACCAGGAAGGTTTTATACAGTAATCTATTGTTGTCCCCAGATTAATCAGAATTGGTTTTGTATATTGGAAATTATTATCCCCCCCTTCCAGCTTTGGATTGGCCTGGAAAGTGGACTGAGTGGAAGATATATATCATATCCAAAATCTGGCTGACCCCTTTGATGGCAGGAAAGGAGTACAGTGGTTTTATGGATTTTTGACAACCAAGATAATAAAGTGAGCAATGCATTGGGACGTCAGAAGGAAGAAAAGCACTTAACATCTCCTCCCGTCAACTTTGGTTTTGATTTGTTTTTATAATGCTAGTCACTTGAAGAGTATTACATTCAGGATATCAACACTCAAGCTGGGCTTGCTATTTAAAGAATAAAACAATAACAAATCTTCATAATGGCTTTTAGACTAGAAAACAATACAGAGAAATGTTTATCTGGAAGAACAGATATCTTGATAACCAAAACACACACACACATACACACACAAACACACACAAGAATTTGGTGTATTAGGTGTTAGGCAGGATGAAACAACCAAAGCCTTCATTATTTTTGGCTTTTCAAGCGGTTGTGTGAAAACTTTTCTTAGTTTAGTTTGATCAGTTTGTGATGGTGGTGAATATCTGTAGCTCCAATGTAGGATGAAGGTGGAGGCTCGTCCCCCAAGCTGGTGGGTTGGTTTCCAAATATTATCTTACCAGACTTGGTAACATCTTCAGCAGGGTCGGTGTTGGTGTTCCTCTGTTTATAAGGGTTTTGTGTGATCAGTACACAACCCACCCATCTAGCACAGTATCAACACTAGAGACCTTCAAATTTCTAGGTTCTATCGTATCACAAGACCTAAAATGGCCACTTAACATCAAAAACATCATAAAAAAAGCACAGCAAAGAATGTTCTTTCTGCACCAACCCAGAAAGCTCAAACTGCCCAAGGAGCTGTTGATCCAGTTCTACAGAGGAATCATTGAGTCTATCATCTGCACCTCTGTGACTGTCTGGTTTGGTTCTGCAACCCTACAAGACAGACACAAACTGCAGAGGGTAATTAGGACTGCAGAAAAAACAATTATTACCAACCTGACTTCTATGAAGGATCTGTCCAAAAGAGGGCTGTGAAAATATCTACAGACCCCTCACATCCTGGACATAAACTGTTTCAACTCCTACCCTCAAAACGATGCTGACAGATTCTGGAGAACCAGTAGCAGAAATTCTGAGTAGTTTGGAGAACTGGCAAATACCACCTCTGATTGGCCTTGCCCCTATCTATTCTCTGCCTTCTGAGCCCCAGCTAATCGGCTGGATCTTCTTTGGTTGCCCTGCACAGGTGAACAGAGCTGGATAGCAGGTTAGTGGGGTGGGGAGGAAATGTGGAATTTACAGCATCCTTCCTTCAGGAGTGGGGAGGGAATGGAGATTTTCCAGTATCCTTCCCCTTGCCATGCCCACCAAGCCATGCTCACCAAGCCATGCCCACAGAACCGGTATTAAAATGTTTTGAATTCTACAACCGTATAAGTGCTATTACTATTCCACCTCTCCCAATTTAAGAGAAGACACTAAAAATAGAATTGGGGCTCTCTTTTGTGCAAAGGATACAATTTATTATGACCAATGGGGCTCTGCAAATATACTTTACATTACCAAGTTATCATCCCAATTAGGCCTTCAAGTTGCATTTAAAGTTTCTCCAGAGACTGAGCTATGAAACAGGGAAGAAGAAGTTGGGTCCTCTAAAAGAGGTCACAAATTCAGAAATAACATAGAAGAATCTTGACACCATTGGTCCTTCCAATTGTAAGATAATTCCCCATTTTTTGCAGTCAGTCATGGCCAAGGTTCCTCATGCAACCAACCTGAAATATTGATGATAGACCTTATTTTTTTTCCTCCAAGTTGCTGTATACTTGTATGCCCCACTGAATTCTGCAGGAAATGGTATCTGAATAGGAACAAAGAGCTTCCATTAGACACATGCAGCGTGAGAGAGAAAGTCATTTCAGGAACCAGATGTTGAGTTGAGGAAGCTCCATCCCATTTCGTGATTTCCCATCATTATTTCTATCCTCCTGATGCTTTTATAAAGTTGGCTTCCATTAGTTTTTTTGCCTAATAATTCACATTTTTGTCATTATTTCCTAGGTAGGTCTGTCAAGACCACCTGAGAAAGTAAATGGAGAATTTGAGAGCATTGATGTCCAGATAGCTATGTATCTATTTATCAAATTGTTATGATATTATTCTGAAAGAAAGCCAACTCAGAAAGGTCAAACTACCCAAGGAGCTGCTGATACAGTTGATTGAGTCTGTCATCTGCACCTCTATAACTGTCTGGTTTGGTTCTGCAACCCAACAAGACAGTCACAGACTTAAGAGAGTAATTAGGACTGCAGAAAAAACAGTTACTACCAACCTGCCTTCAATCGAGGACCTGTATACTGCACAAGTCAAAAAGAGGGCTGTGAAAATATCTACTGACTCCTCACATTCTGGACATAAATTGTTTCAACTTCTACCCTCAAAACCACGCTATAGAACACAGCACACCAGAACAACTAGACACAAGGACAGTTTTTCCCCGAATGCCATCATTCTGCTAAACAACTCATTCCCACAACACTGTCAAATTAACTACTAAGACTGTATTACTATCATTCTTCTCATCCTTACTAGTACCCATCTCTTCCCACTTATGGCTATATCCATGCTGTTTGTATTTTTACAACTTATATTGTTTTCATTGTTTCCTGGTATGATTTGATTGCTAATTAGTATCCTATGATTATCACTAAGTGTTGTATCTTATGATTCTTGATGGATATACTTTAATTTTTCTTTATATACACTGAGAGCATATGCACCGAAGACAAATTCCTTGTGTGTCCAATCACAGTTGGCCAATAAAGAATTTTATTCTATTCTATTATGGCTGCCCACCTCACGTGTTGTGATTCTGGGTGGCATGCAAAGAAACCATTAAAAAAAAATTAAAAAAGAAAACATTCAGGAAGTCCATGAATTGATGTTTGTTATCATAAAAGACTAAGAGAGAGCGTCAGACTATAAACAATGGCACCTCCAAGGCTAAAGACATTTCTTGGATGAGAAGCAAAATATCTTCAAGGAAAAACAAAAAAAATCCAGTTGCTTAGCAGTCAGCATGGTTTTTTTAAAAACAGATCATGCCAAACCAATCTTATTTCATTTTTCAACATAGTGACTAAATTAGTAGACCAGCAAAATACTATGGACATAATATACTTAGAGTTTAGCAAGGCATTCGACAAAGTAGACCACAACCTACTTTTTGGTAAGCTAGAAAAAAGTGGGATAGATAGCACCACCACCAGATGGATTTGCAACCGGCTGACAAACTGTACTCAGTGAGTAGTCCTTAATCGGTCTAAGTTTACATGGAGGGAAGTAAGCAGTGGGGTGCCACAATGTTCCGTCTTAGGCCCAGTACTCTTCAATATCTTCATTAACAACATAGATGAGGGAATAGAAGGGGAACTTACCAAATTTGCAGATGATATTAAGCTGGCAAGAATAGCCAATACCCAAGAAGATAGGCTCAAGATCCAGATGGATCTTGACAGATTTGAACCCTGGGCCCTATCTAACAAAATGAAATTCAATGTAGAGAAAAGTAAAGTCCTACACTTAGGCAAGAAAAACTGAAGATACATTTGGTGAAACCAGGCTTAATAACAATAACTGTGAGAGGGATCTTGGAGTCTTAGTGGACAACCAGCTAAATGTGAGCCAGCAGTGTGCAGCAGCAGCCAAAAAAGCCAATGCAATCCTAAATTGCATTAAAAGAGGGATAAAATCAAGATCAAGGGAGGTACTAATACCACTCTATAAAGCCTTAGTAAGACCAGGCCTAGAATGCTGCTTCCAATTTTGGTCGCCACACTATAAAAAAAGATGCTGAGACTCTATTTAGAGTTGTGGCCACTTGGAGGTTTATTGTGTATCCTCAGGGTCACCTGAGTGGTGCAAATGATTCCTGTAGTGTAGTCTACATTCCTCCCCCCCCCAAATCTGTTTGTACTCCCACACCATTTGAAGGGTGTCATCCCAAATTGCATAGCTAAAACGTCTGTAGAGATTCTCAACATCCAAGAGCAGAGAAGAGCAACCAGGATGTTTAGGGAACTGGAGGCTAAAACATATGATGAACAGTTGCAGGAACTGGGAATGGCTAGTCCAGTGAAGAGAAGGACCAGGGGAGACATGATAGCGGTCTTCCAATATTTGAGGGGTTGCCACAGAGAGAAGGGGGTCAAACTATTTTCTAAAGCACCTGAAGGCCAGATAAGGAATAATGGATGGAAACTGATTAAGGAGAGATTTAACCTGGAAATAAGGAGAAACTTTCTGACAGTGAGAACAATCAACCAATGGAACAGAAGTTGCTTTCAGAAATTGTGGGAGCTCCATCACTTGAAACTTTCAAGAAGAGACTGGGCTGCCATTTGTCAGAAATGGTGTAGGTTCTCCTGCTTAGGTAGTGGGTTGGACTAGATGACCTACAAGGTCCCTTCCATCTCTGATTATCTGTTATCTGCCTCTTGAAAAAGCACCTTTGGGCACTAGCTCATCAGATCACCATTTCCTATCACCATGCTGACTCTGTAAACCACTTAGAGAGAGCATTATAAAGCAGTATATAAGTCTAAGTCCTATTGCTGTATCCTATTTTGCCTATTAAAGTCAAATTTTGCAAACCCTTGTACCTAGTAGGTTTTCCACATCCCCGATAATTAGATCCACTTTTCTATTGCAGTCTTCCTGAATATTTTTAATCAGAAAGTGATAAATAGGTATTTAAGTACACAAATGTCTAAAATAGCAGGGGCACGTTCTTCATTTTATTAAGTATATCCCAAGGTCTGGGGAAGGACAAAAATTCCAAACAAATTTGACTTTGGGTCTCGATAGAAAAGTGCATGGTAAATGAAATGCAAATTCAGATTAAAATATGAACAGAATGAACTGTGTACCAGTATAAATAAATCGTTATTGCGTGGCTCTTTAATCAACAGGTGCCTCAGATGGATTGTTTTACTTCTACTTATATAAGAACACAAGTTCCTCTTCCATCAGCTGGTTCTCAGACAGACAAAATTGGAAAGCTCAAACAATGAAGGAAGGTCTTTTTATCTTCTTCAGTTCTATATTATTTCTATAATAAAAAAGAGTTATCTTCTTCAGTTCTACACATATTACTTCTATAATAAACAAGTTTTGCTCTCCATGCACAACAAAATTCCCTTCACAAAGAAGGATTCCTATCTCTAAGAAACTGCACAACTAGCTGTTTACTGGAGAAATCTTTTTCTTTTTTTAATCTGTTGAAATGAATAAATCATAACCAATTTCAATGTTCAAACTCTGAATAGAGCTGTAAGGAACCTTGGAGGTCTTCTAGTCCAACCCCCTGCTTAAGCAGGAAACCCTATATCATTTCGGACAAGTGGCTGTCCAATCTCTACTTAAAAACCTCCAGGGATGAAGCACTCACAACTTCTGGTGGTAAGCTGTTTCACTGGTTAATTGTCCTCACTGTTAAGAAGTTTCTCCTTAATTCCAAGTTGTTTCTACTCCTTGATTAGTTTCCATCCATTTTTATTTCTCCTGCTTGACCGCCTCTTCTTTGTGGCAGCCCCTCAAATATTTGAACATGGCTATCATGTCACTCCTAATCCTTTTCTCTAGACTGGCCATACCCAATTCCTGCAACAGTTCTTCCTATGTTTTATTCTCCAGGCCTTTAATCATCTTCGTTGCTCTTCTCTGCACTTTCTTTTTTCCAAATTCTCAACATCTTTTTTTTGTTATGTGGTAACCAAACCTGGATGCAGGACTCCAGGTGTGGCCTTACTAAGGCTTTATAAAGCGGTACTAATACTTCACCTGATTTTGATTCTGTGCCTCTGTTTATACAACCAAGCATTGTAGTAGAAAGGCTTGAATAGACAAAGACTCCTCACGGATGCCAGAACATATGTTTTTGCAATGTTCTGAAGTTGCAATGTTCTGAGGAAGAAGTAATTACATTAATTGGACTTTGAGACAAAGTTTAATATTTGCAAACGCCCCTAGTCCTTTGGAGTACATGCCCAAGAACATGGGAATTGATTACTGGATAATGGAAATAGATTTCCCTCCACCCATGGTATGGTGAAGAGATTTCCCCTTTAAATTGGAAAGGCGAATTGATGGCCCCAATGACTTAGTGGGTGAAAGAGCTAATTTGTGAATTATGAATGGGCCCAGCGATCAAACAAGGACAAACTTCAATGGATAGTTAGGATTACAGAAAAAACCATTGCCACCAGCCTGCCTTTCACTGAGGATCTGTATACTACATGGGTCAGAAAGAGGGCTGAGCAAATATTTACAGACCCCTCACATTTAAGACATAAAGTGTTTCCACTTCTTCCACGGGATGATGCCATAGGGTGTTGTATGCCAAAACAACCAGGCACTTAGATAGTTTTTTCTCCTGTGCCATCACTCTGCTCAACACTTAATTCCTCACAGCACCGTCTCACTGTCTCATCTTTCCTACTATCTTCTCCTATTGGTTTATTTTGATTTATCCTTTGCTATTTATAATGTATGATTAATTAATGTAACTATAGCTGGTGACCTATGACCTTGCTGTTTATATGTACATTGTAAGCTTATGCACAAGAGACCAATTTCTTGTGTATCCCAGCACATTTGACCAATAAAGAATTCCCTTCCCTTCCCTCTTCTCTTCCCTCCCCTCCCTTCCCCTCCCTCCCCTCCCTTCCCTTCCCTTCCCTTCCCTTCCCTTCCCTTCCCTTCCCTTCCCTTCTCTTCTCTTCTCTTCTCTTCTCTTCTCTTCTCTTCTCTTCTCTTCTCTTCTTTTCTCTTCCCTTCCCTCTTCTCTTCTCTCCTCTCCTCTTATTCCATACCCTACCCTACTCTACCATACCCTACTCCACTTCACTCCACTCCACTCCAGGTCCAACATTATTTTTTGGATTTGAATTAATCTATACTAAAAAATAAGCTATGCATTATTCCTAGGTAAACCTACCGTATCATTTAAAAACATTGGTGGATTTTAGGTGCCAGCAAAAAATCCTCCTCATCCTCCTCTCTATTATTATCAGAGGTGGAAGAGGAGGGCGAGGAGCTTGGATTTTTGAAGTTTACATTGTCTGACATATTAAGACTCCCTAGATGCTGACCAATTTATAAATAGAGAAGAAAGAAAAGGGAAGTTATTAAAAAGGAAGTATTCAATGCTAAGCGAAAGAAGATATAAATGTGTCCGTTGACAAGCAGAAAACAAGCTGCAATTATAGCAGGAGAACATGAGAAATGGGTGTAACTCACTCTCCACTCCTAATGAACTGCAAAACAATACCTAATGAATATCATTTTTAAAGAAAATTCAACTTTAATCCTGATCGTGTATTGATAGATATGTGTATTCTTAGAAATAGAAAATTGAGATGGGCAGATGTGGACCTGATTGGGGTAGATTGCAGGGGTGATACAGAAATATAATTTTATGTCATTTTATTCTATTTTACATATTTATGTATTAAATTATTGTATTTTATCCTATAACTATTGTATTTTACCCTACTCACATTTTAAATGGTTTGTTTGGAATTTTATTGGTAATATGTGTTTGTACCTGTACATTGATATGGCCTATACGCTAATCTCTCCCTCTCTCTCTCTCTTTCTGTATTACACACACACACACACACACACAAACACACACACACTTTCTTATGTTTTTGCGGGTATTTATATGTATGATATTTAGGTTCTTTCGGGTATTTTCCCACGTAAATTCCCCATTCTTAATATTTGTGCTTTTATTATAGCGACGTTTCAGCAGAATCTCATCTACCATCCTCAGGCTTGTGTATTGGGTTCTTTTTAATTGTGTGTGTCAGGCTTGGCTGTTCATGGAAGAATTCAAATCCAGAGCCCTGGCAAATGCCACCCACAAACCCAAACTATGGTTAAGATACATCGATGACACATTTGTTATTTGGCCCCATGGAAAAGAAAACCTAAAAGTTTTCCTAACACACCTAAACAGCACACATCCCAAAATCAAATTCACCACTGAAACGCAAACAAACAACTACCATTCCTAGATATACTAATCTACAAAAAAACAGATGACACACTAGGACACACCATATACCAGAAGAAAACACACACCAACTGCTACCTCAACGCCCAATCCCACCATCATCCAGCACAGATAAACTCCGTAGCCAGAACACTAATTGTCAGAACCAAACGCCTGGCAGACAAGACACATATAAAGACTGAACTATGCACCCTGAGTAAAGTATTGACAGCTAATGGCTTCCACAAAAGCAAAATCTCAGGCCTGATCCACAAAAACACACTGAAACATAATAGAGATCTAGAAGATGAACAGACTTATGGAACAGCTGTCCTGCCCTACACAAGAGGTACTACAGTCAAAATCAGTAAGATACTACACAGGCATCACATCAAGACTGCCTTCAAAACAGATAGAAAAAAAGCAGCCATCTTAAGAAACCCCAACGATAAAATTGACCTGGAAAACCAAGGCGTATATGAAGTCCCCTGCGCATCATGTCCTGCCGCATACATTGGACAGATCAATAGAAGAATAAGTACCCACCTGGATGAACACAAAAATGCAGTAAAAAGCTGGAACACACTTCCTCACTAGTCCAACACATGAAAGCTACAGATCAACTTCAATGGCACCAAAACCCTAGCCACTATAGAAAACCCCAGCTACAGAATTATCCGAGAAGCCATAGAGATTGAAAAAAGACCTGAAAGCATGAATAGAAGAGATGACTCCACCAGACTGCCAATTATCTGGAAGCCTGCACTCACAAACAAATCTCCACACCAGAAGCCAAGCAAACGCCTGGGCACAAACAGAGACCCCCCCCCAATACCTCTAGCTCAAACACACCCCAACCAGCCACCCAGATGAAACCTAGCTTCCTAATAAACGATAGCCGGCCATTCACCCAAAGCCAAGCTGCACTACAAGCCCCCAATACACGAAACACAATGTTGCCAACCAATCAAGACAAAAAACTGCTACAAAACAGACAGAAGATATTAGAAACACCAATCAAGCAGAACACAGCAAACTCCAAGACCAATAAACACAGACCAAGACTCCCAACCAATCAGGATATATATGCAGGTCTTGGTGTGTTCAGGTCTTTTCCTGTGTAAGATTGAGACTATCTGGGCAACATTTCCATGAGATCTCACTCGCCATCTTCAGGGTGGTGCTTTCGGCTTTGTGCAAGCAAAGCGTGATCTGAGCTGCTGTCTTCCTATATATACTGGTGGGGAGGTTGGCTGTGTTGTCATTTCTTGATTGGTTGATGGAGATAGGGAGACAGCAGCTCAGATCACGCTTTGCTCGCACAAAGCCGAAAGCACCAGCCTGAAGATGGTGAGTGGGATCTCGTCAAAACGTTGCCCAGATAGTCTCAATCTTACACAGGAAAAGACCCGAACGCACCAAGACCTGCATACCTGTACCCGTGAAAATCTATGAAAACATTATCTATCTATCTATCTATCTATCTATCTATCTATCTATCTATCTATCTATCTATCTATCTATCTATCTATCTATCTATCTAATGTTTTAGCCTCCGGTCCCCTAATCATCTTTGTTGCTCTTCTCTTCTCTCTTTCCAGAGTCTCAACATCTTTTTTAATACAGACTTTTGCTTAAGACTAGATATGAGCCAGCAGCTGGCAAAAAAAGCCAATGCAATCAGGCTGCATTAAAAAAGGAGGGATAGAATCAATATCAGGAAAAGTTTTAATAGCACTTTATAATGCCTTCATAAAACCACACTTGGAATATTGGCCAAACCAGTTTTGGTCTTCCTTTCAGCCACCACGGTTGCCATTTTCTTAGACTCATACAATATTGAAGGGCTATTTTTATGTCATTTTTTAATTATTATTCTTTTGATGATGCTTTTTCCAGATGGCCTGAACTTTAATACACTGGCATGGGTGAGAAAGCCTTTGTTCTCAAAAACAGAAGGGCCATTTCCTTGCCCATTTCTGTGGTTCCAATATGCACAAAAATAATGCAGCCACAAAGCGGAGATAATCACTTCCATGAATACAACCCTCCCCCTCCCAAGGAAGGCACCTAATTGGCCAAGCAGGAATTTAGAAAATATGGGTGTTTTCTGAGTAGACAATATGTTGGTGATACTATCAGGATGTAACAATGCATCAACCATTGTACTACATAACCTAACTCCTTCTTTTTCCTGACATGAACTTTCTCCTGGTGCGAGGCACCTTAACTCTAATGGCTAGTCTAATGGAAAGAAGGAGTAGGGGTGACATGATAGCAGTATTCCAATATTTGAGGGGCTGCCACAAAGAAGAGTGGGTCAACCTATTCTCCAAAGCACCAGAATAGAATAGAATAGAATAGAATAGAATAGAATAGAATAGAATAGAATAGAATAGAATAGAATTCTTTATTGGCCAAGTGTGATTGGACACACAAGGGATTTGTCTTGGTGCAAATGCTCTCAGTAAACATAAAAGATACATTTGTCAAGAGTCAAGAATCATCAGGTCCAACACTTAATAATAGTCATAGGGTACGAAAAGCAATCAAATCATACTAGGAAACAGTCAATAAAAATTGTAAGGATACAAGGACAAGGTTAAAATCATACAGTCATAAGTGGGAGGAGATGGGTGAAAGGAAGGATGGAAGGATTAATAGTAATAGTAGTGCAGACTTTGTAAATAATTGGACACTGTTGAGGGAATTATTTCTTTAACAGAGTGATGGTGTTCAGGGAAAAAACTGTTCTTGTGTTTAGTTGTTCTGGTGTGCAGGGCTCTATAGCGTCATTTTGAGGGAGGGAGTTGAAACAGTTTATGTCTGGAATGTGAGGGGTCTGTAAATATTTTCACAGCCCTCTTTTTGACTTGTGCGGTATTCAGGTCCTCCATGGAAGGAAAGTTGGTAGCAATTGTTCTTTCTACAGTCTTAATTACTCTCTGAAGCCTGTGTCTGTCCTGTTGGGTTGCAGAACCAAACCAGAAAGTTATAGAGGTGCCGATGACAGACTCAAATATTCCTCTGTAGAAACTCTATCAGCAGCTCCTTGGGCAGTTTGTGCTTTCTGAGTTGGCACAGAAAGAACATTCTTTGTTGTGCTTTTTAATGACATTTTTGATGTTAGGTGTCCATTTTAGGTCTTGTGATATGATAGAACCTAAAAATTTAAGGTCTCTACTGTTGATACTGTGAAGGCAAGACAAGAAATCATGGATGGAAACTATTCAAGGAGAGAAGCAACCTAGAAATGAGGAGAAGTTTTAACTTGCCTTCAGAAATTGTGGAGCTCCATCACTGGAGATTTCTAAGAAGAGGCTGGACAGCCATTTGTCTGAAATTATATAGACTATTATATTCTATGTTCTATATTTCAGAAGGAAATTTCAGCCATAAATGTTCTGGAAAGGGAGACTTCCTTCACACTAATGGGAAACCTTGTTCTCACCCTATGCTCACATAATAATTAGCTATTTCTATCATTGGATTCTATCCTCCCCAACGAACAGACTTTCTAAAATTTTCAGAATATGGACACTAGATAAAGAAGTTTGTCTCAATAGCCCCAAAATGGGGATACACTTATATTTAAAAACACCCTGAGTGTGTGAGTCTACTTACCCTTTGAGTGTTAGGGGCAGTGAATACTTCAGCTTCAACCATAACAACACAAGAGCACACAATAGATACAAACTCAAGGTTAACCGCACCAAACTTGATTGCAGGAAATACGACTTCAGCAACAGAGTAGTCAATGTCTGGAATACTCTACCGGACTCTGTGGTTTCTTCCCCAAACCCCAAAAACTTTAAAACTGTCTACTATTGACCTCACCCCTTTCCTAAGAAGTCTGTAGGGGGCATGCACAAGCGCACCAACGTGCCTACCATCCCTGTCCTATTGTTTCTTTTATTTATCTTATATGTACCAATTTCATGTATTCATAACTATGTATATACTTACACTTATTATCTTGTAAGTGATTGACAAATCAAATAAATAAATAAAAGTAACTTTATGTTTGTAACAAAACCGTCTTCAATCTTGAGAAAAAAGAAAACTAAAAAAAAAAAAGTACAAAAGTACAAATTGAAATACAAAGGGAGAAGAAGAAAAAATCTATATGTTATATTCATCGCCTGTTTATCAATGAATTCACTAGATATCGTATCCAGAGGTGGTATTCAGCTGGTTCGAACCACTTCTGGAGAACCAGTAGCGGAAAGTTTGAGTAGTTCGGAGAACCAACAAATCCCATCTCGGACTGGAGATTTTACAGTGTCCTTTCCCTGCCTCGCCCACCAAGCCATGCCCACAGAACCAATAGTAAATTTTTTTGAATCCCACCATTGATCGTATCATATCATATATCATATCATATCATATCATAGTCTTTGCCCAAGATTGTGCATCCTTTAACTGGGAGAAAATATTGTCTTTTCCATAATAATAGAATAATGGTAGTACAAAATCTCCATTCCCTCCCCACTTTTGGGGGAAGGATACTGTGATGACCCAGGGCGTGGCACAAAAAGAACAAAGTCATCAAAGTACATAAATTCCCTTTAATGCCCCCAACTTGGCCCTCAATGTCCAGTTATCCTCAGCTGGAGATCAAACTCTTCCAAAAACAGTCTACGAAGGGAAGAAATGCAGTCCGAACCCAAAGTAAAGATAATTAGAAATAAAAACAACAATACAAACCATACTGAAGTAATTAACATGACAGGCCAGGATGATAAATTGCAGACTTCCAACAGATAACACAGTACCCACAGTTGGTAGGACACCAAAACCCAGATAAGCCTAGACAAAGATAATGCACACTTTGCTTCCAGCAACTTTGCCATGCACAGTTTGCCCTTTTAAACAGTCTTCCCAGCTGCAGCCCATGAAGGCGATCAGGGCCCTTTCCTCCTCCATAAACCATGTTGCTCCCTTATCCATTCCTCCCTGTGTGCCCTAGGATGAAGAGGGGGTGACCCTGGGTCTTCCTCTGAATGCCAGCCAGACTGTGCCCCTCCCAGTTTCTTCCACAGCCACCAGAACCACACTCCCACTCCCTCGGAATCAGATTCCAACAGGGGCATGACCGATACTGTAAAATCCCCCTTCCCTCCCCACCCCACTAATCTGCTTTCCAGCTTTGTTCTCCTGTGCAGGGCAACCAAAGAAGACCTAGCCAATCAGCTGGGACTCGGGAGGCAGAGAAGAAATGGGGGCAGGGCCAGTCAGAGGTGGGATTTGCCGGTTCTCTGAACTATTTATTTATTTTATTTATTTATTTATTTATTTATTTATTTATTTATTTATTTATTTATTTATCAATTGCTTACAAGATAATAGGGATAAGTAAAACATAGTTATGAATACATGGATACATATAAGAAAAATAAAATATAAAAGAAACTATAAGACAGGGATGGTAGGCACATTGGTGCACTTATGCACGCCCCCTAGAGACCTCTTAGGAAAGCGGTGAGGTCAATAGTAGACAGTCTAAGGTTAAAGTTTTTGGGGTTTGGGGAAGAAACCACAGAGTCAGGTAGAGTATTCTAGACATTGACCACTCTGTTGCTGAAGTCGTATTTCCTGCAATCAAGTTTGGTGCAATTAACCTTGAGTTTGTATCTATTGTATGCTCTTGTGTTGTTATGGTTGAAACTGAAGTATTCATTGACATTCATTGCAATGTATGATTTTATATACTATACTTAGATCGGACCGAAGGCGGCATAGTTCTAGGTTTTCTAGGTCTAGAATTTCGAGTCTGGTGACATAAAGTATTCTGCAACGAGTAGAGGAGTGAAGAACTCTTCTTGTAAGATATTTCTGGACTTTCTCAACTGTGTTAATATCAGATACACAATGCGGATTCCAGACTGATGAGCTGTATTCGAGTATTGGTCTAGCAAATGTTTTGTATGCTCTAGTTATTAGTGTAGTATTACCAGAGAAAAAGCTACGTAAGACTGGTTAACAACTCTTGACGCCTTCTTGGCTATGTAGTTACAGTGGGCTCTAGCACTTAGGTCATTTGAGATGAGTACTCCAAGATCCTTGACAGAGGAAAACTACTCAAAATTTCCGCTACCGATTCTCCAGAGCCTGCTGAATACCACCTCTGTCGCTACTGCACAAAAACATGATATGTAGGACACCAGCAAAAATGAGAAACCAGCAGGGCTGCAGAAGACAAGAAGAACTTCATACATGTTGATCATGAATGGAGAGTTGATAGGATCTCTCTGTAAACAGGTGTTCTGAAAATTACCTCAGTGAGCAACTTTTGCCTGTCATTAAATTGACCACAGTGGAAGCTACTAAATGACCTTCTCCAGGGAGGGTGTGTTACCGTTGATGCCACTATCGTCTTCTCCTTCTCCTTCTTCTCCTTCTCCTTCTCCTCCTTCTCTCCTCTTCCTCCTCCTCCTCCTCTCATCGCAAACTCCACTCCCTGCCAGAACTGATGATGTTCTGTAATTTGGTAATGAAACATCTGCAAGAAAACCACCAAGCTCAGAGAGCAACAAGGACCCCATTGTCATTGTCGTCTCCTCCTCCTCCTCCTCCTTCTCCTCCTCTTCCTCCTCCTCCTCTTCCTCTTCCTCCTCTCCACAAACTCCACTCCCTGCCAGAACTGATGATGTTCTGTAATTTGGTAATGAAACATCTGCAAGAAAACCACCAAGCTCAGAGAGCAACAAGGACCCCATTGTCATTGTCGTCTCCTCCTCCTCCTCCTCCTCCTCCTCCTCCTCCTCCTCTTCTTCTTCTTCTTCTTCTTCTTCTTCTTCTTCTTCTTCTTCTTCTTCTTCTTCTTCTTCTTCTTCTTCTTCTTCTTCTTCTTCTTCTGCTTCTTCTTCTTCTTCTGCTTCTTCTTCTTCTTCTTCTTCTTCTACTTCTTCTTCCTTCTTCTTCTCCTTCTCCTCCTTCTCTCCTCTTCCTCCTCCTCCTCCTCTCATCGCAAACTCCACTCCCTGCCAGAACTGATGATGTTCTGTAATTTGGTAATGAAACATCTGCAAGGAAACCACCAAGCTCAGAGAGCAACAAGGACCCCATTGTCATTGTCGTCTCCTCCTCCTCCTCCCCTCCTCCTCCTCCTCCTCCTCCTCCTCCTCTTCTTCTTCTCTCTTCTCTTCTCTTCTTCTTCTTCTTCTTCTTCTTCTTCTTCTTCTTCTTCTTCTTCTTCTTCTTCTTCTTCTTCTTCCTCGTCTTCTCCTTCTCCTTCTCCTTCTCCTTCTCCTCCTCCTCCTCCTCCTCCTCCTCCTCCTCCTCCTCCTCTTCTTCTTCTTCTTCCTTGTCTTCTCCTTCTCCTTCTCCTCCTTCTCTCCTCCTCCTCCTCCTCCTCTCCACAAACTCCACTCCCTTCCAGAACTGATGATGTTACCTAGTTTGATGATGAAACATCTGCAAGAAAACCACCAAGCTCAGAGAGCAACAAGGGACCCCACAGTTCCGCCCTAAATTATATTCTCTTCTAAAATCGCCTCTAATGCTCTGTTGAAAACAATTTTTCACTTTGATCTGTAATACGAATTTTAATAATGTGCAGCTTAAGAACCAGCTTGGTGTAGGCATGAAGACATCAGACTAGACACCAGAAGATAGAAGAGTTCAAGTCTTGCCTTAGATGCAAAACTCGACAAGTAATCCATAGGTCAGACATTCTATCTCAGCCCCAGGAAGAAGGCAATGGCAAACCACTTCTGAAATCTTGCCAAGGAAATTGTAGAGACTCCAATGGCCGGGAGCCCAGACTGACCTGAAGTCTCAACCTCCCACACCCCAAATCTACTTTACAGCTTTACTATTAAGTTTGTAATTGAATAGAACATAATGAGCTGTTTGAACACTTAAAAATGTCATGTCAGTATCAACATTTTCAGCACACAGGTTTCTAGGAGTTGCTTCCTAGAGGATCGATTCAATGAAGAGATAAACCTTTATTAAATATGGCTACTCCTGCCTTTCAAGCTAAGTTGGAATTTGAATTTAAAGAGTTTTAAAATCCTGGTTGGATAAAAATGCAAAGAGGTGAGTCATAGAAACTTACATGGAAGATTAAAAAGAAAAAGAAAAGCAAATAAAGGAGGACAAAAGAGAGGCATCTAGAACTTGGTTTCAATCCAGCAAAAGCAACAGACCATCTCTGGGAAATAAAATTATAATTGTATGGCAACAGCCCAAAATATATAAAATCAAGAAATCCCACAGTGGCTTCAAATTCCAGCGATGGGAAGCAGGAAGTGAAGATGATAGGAAAAACTAAAGATGGCCCTAACAGCAAACAGCCTGATTGGTTTTTGTGTAGCAAGGGCCAGGAGAAACACCTATCTTAAGCTACTCCAGCCTTACTACTTATGAAATTCCAGGGGTGGTCTGGAAGAATGTTGTTTTTCTCCGGCAGGCCAATACTTCCTTGCTTTATTTCCATCTTCCAGATCCAAAAGGAGCAATTATTTTCATGCTTAACTATCAGGACTGTCCTGGCACCAGCTCAATAGATAGCAAGAATCCACGATAACATAAGTCATTGCAGAAAAGCAAAGTAGCAATTATGAAATAACTCCAGTGACTGATGTGTATAACTGCAAGTCCTTTTATAGCAAAAAACAGTGTTCCAATTCTCCTCTTATTTAAGTTGTGCCACTGGCTGAAAGTGTAGGAAGGGCCACTTGCCATCTATCCCTGGTTATGGTAGCAAATAAATGTGAGGCCTGATTGCTCTCCATTGTCAACTAACCGTGGAAACCTGGACAGAGAACCAGAAGGTGAGTTGTGAAAGGTGTTCCCTTACAGAGGATCTTTGGATTTGTGATATGAACAAGTGGTGGACTAGAAAAAAAGGTTAATTAGTGAGGTTAGGGAGAGCAGAAGATAGTGGCTTAAGACAGATGAAAGGGATGAAAGAAATGCCTAGAATGTTCTCAGCAAAGCTATGGATCATCAGCAGAGGTTGAACTGGGGAGCATTTAAACACGCAATCACCAGAAGTCAAATCTGATCTGATGGCAACTAACTATGACTTTTAACAGATTAACAGAGTTGGAAGGGATCTTGTAGGTCTTCTAGTCCAACCCCCCACCCACCCACCCAAGCAGGAGATCCTACATCCTTTCTGATAAATGGCAGTCCAATCTCTTCTTGAAAGTCTCAAGTGATGACACTCCCACAACTTCTGAAGGCAACGTCTCTTCCATTGGTTGATTGTTCTCACTGTCAGAAAGTTTCTCCTTATTTCTAGGCTGATTGTCTCTTTGATCAGTTTCCATCCATTTTTCCTTGTCTGGCCTTTGGGTGCTTTGGAAAATAGCTTGACCCCTTCCTCTCTGTGGCAGCCTCTCAAATATTGGAAGACTGCTATCCTGTCTCCTCTGGTCCTTCTCTTCCCTAGACTAGAGAGACCCAGTTCCTGTAACCCTTCATTGTATGTTTTAGCCTCCAGTCCTCTAATCATCCTGGTTGCTCTTCTCTGTACTCTTTTTAGAGTCTCAACATCTTTTTTATAGTGTGGTGACCAAAACTGAATACAGTACTCTAAGTATGGTCATATTAAGGCTTTATAGAGTGATATTAGTACCTCATTTGACCTTGGTTGTATCCCTCTGTTAATGCAATTTAGGATTGCATTGGCTTTTTTGGCTGCTGCCACATACTGTTGGCTCATATTTATTTGATTGTCAACTAAGACTCCAAGACCCCTCTCACAGTTACTGTTATTAAGTTATTAAGGCAATGAGACAACCACAGGCAAATTCATAAAAAATATTGCTTGGGTTCAGATGATATGCATACCCATGAGTGGTGGGATTCAATAAAATTTACTACCAGTTCTGTGGGCGTGGCTTGGTGGGCATGGCTTGGTGGGCATGGCTTGGTGGTCATGTGGCTTGGTGGGTGTGGCTTGGTGGTCATGTGACTGTGTGGGAGTGGCCCAGTAGAAGTCACTTTTTTGCCCTAATGACCTACAAAAAGAAGATATACCAAAAGGTAGTTTATTATTTCATGCATTTAATACTTAAATAAGAATAAAAGAAGTACACAAAACAATAAAAGAGTACACAAATACTTACATAAGAACAATAAAAGAGTTATTCATATTTCAGAATCGATGTTTAATTGGTGGCCATAATCAACTAAACCATGGCTTGTTGAATTGTGCCAATTTCACATGACACAAAATCTACATCAACCCAACCTGCTAGCTACATATAGTGCTCTAATCTCTTATTAACTGTGTCTTATTGAGGTTTTTTTTTGCTAGCCTTCATCCATCTCATCATGTTATGGTTGATATAGGTGCAGTGTCTCAGCAATCACGGTTTGCATGCTGTAGATGATTACTAGTACAATAAGCCAGTGATTTAGAGATGGATTATTTACAAAACAAAACAGGTCACTGTAGATCAGAGTTTCCCAACCTTGGCAATTTTTAAGACATGAGGACTTAAAGGACTTAAAGACATGAGGACTTAAAAAATTGCCAACCTTGGCAATTTTTAAGACATGAGGACTTTAAGACATGAGGATTTCCATGCATGGTGGCTAGCAGGGGAATTTTGGGAGTTGAAGTCCACACCTCTTAAAGTTGTCAAGGCTACTATAGATGAAACCTAGTCTATTGACAAGTTGCAGTTGCTAAGTTATTTCAGAGTGAGACCTAAGGTGATTTAACAAGTTACCAAGCTGGAAGAGATTAGGTACATAATACACTGGACCAGAGCATTAATGAGGTTAAACTATGCATCAGGTGCTCATCTGAGAAAAGGTAGGCTTATATCATGTATATACTATAATTATGGATTATATCTGTCATAACATTTGTTGGGAAATGTTAATATAATTGGAGCAACAACATTTTGTGTAAGTGTATCCATGTATTCATAACTATGTTTTTACTTATACCTATTATCTTGTAAGCAATTGACAAACCAAATTTTTAAAAAAATGTGTCTGAGATTTCCTCACAGTTTATAAATGCCTCTCCTTCTTTGATGTATCTGTTAGAATAAAAGATTAGTCAATGTTTCTTGAGTAAACTATAGTAAGCTACTTTCGGTGGCAATGGTTGGGTTGGAAAAACATCCCAGGTTATGGCTTATTTAGCTAAACTATTTCCCTCCATTTATCTATAACCACTGCCCTAAATATATATGCTGTGTTTATACAACTACTCTTGAGCAGCCATTTTTCCTCCCAATTTTATTAAGCAAATGGGGACATTCGCTAGCTAAAGAATTTTAGGGTTTTCCAGGATTATTGAAGTAGTAGTAGTAGTAGTAGTAGTACTTTATTGTCATTGCACCTTGCACAATAAAATTAAATGCCATCTTCAGGGTACATTATACATAAAAAATAAAACAAAAACACACATCCTTCATATTTTATGCAATTGAATTAAAAACCCCTGATATTGCATTAATATTGCACTGTACAATAGAATTCAACAGAGCCCCTGCCCTGGGATAAAAGCTGTTTTTCAGGCTATTTGTCCTTGTTTTAATTATTCTGTACCATCTGCCAGATGGTAATAGTTCAAAAAAAGGGTTAACAGGATGAGATGGATCTTTGAGGATGTTTTGAACTTTCTTAAGGCAGTGGGAGCTATAAAGCTCTTCCAAAGAGGGGAGAGGGCAACCAATGATCTTCTGGGCAATGACGTTAAGCCTCTGCAGTGCTGTCCTATCTGGACATGATGGCAATCTTCCAATATTTGAGGGGCTGCCACAAAGAGGAGGGGGGGACAAGCTATTTTCTAAGGCACCTGAAGGAATAATGGATGGATAAGGAATAATGGATGGAAATTGATCCAGGAGAGATTCAACATGGAAATAAGGATAAATTTTTTCTGACAGTGAGAACAATCAACCCATGGAACAGAAGTTGCCTTCAGAAGTTGTGGGAGTTTCATCCCTGGAGGCTTTCAAGAAGAGACTGGACTGCCATCTGTCAGAAATGGTGTAGGATCTCCTGCTTTGGCAAGGGGTTGGACTAGATCAGGGGTCGCCAACCTTTTGGACCTCAGGGACCACCAAACTCATAATTTTAGATCCCAGGGACCACTAACTGGTTGTGTAGGCATGGCCTAATTTGTGGGTGTGGCTTGGTGGTCATGTGACTGGCTGGGCATGGCTTGTATGTAAATGTTATAAATATTTATATAAATATTGAATTTTTTATAAAAAAAGAGCAACTTTTACCCAAAATCAGGCAAAGCAAGCAGGCAGATTGAGTTGCTCACAGAAACAGATTCATTCAGAAATCCATCTATATTCCATTGGCTAGCTCAGTCTGTCACATAAAATTTGCTTGCAAGCAAATTCATAAAATTTGCTAGCAAGCAAACTCACAAAATTAACTCACAACACACCATATATGTAAATATTGAATTTTTTATTTTAAAAAAGCAACTTTTATCCAAAATCAGGCAAAGCAGGCAGATTGAGTTGCTCACAGAATCATTCAGTGATGTATCTATGTGCTATCAGCTAGCTCAGTCTCTCAAATTTGCTTGCCATGAGTCTGCACTGAATTTGCTTGTAAACAAACCTTCAATCCTAAGGAAAGTTCGGCTGTGCTTAGCTAGAAGCAAGAATATCCAACCATTTCCTGCTTCCTAGCTAATCTAAATCTCCCAGTGTAACAGAATAGATGATGGTTAGAAAAAGGAAAAATAGAACTTTGCAGACAAGTTTGTCAGATAAGGAGTGAGTGGGCGGGGAAGGTTCTCAGGGGCCATGTGGTCTGAACAGCCTTGTGTTTCTTTTCAGCCTGGATTAATTGCTTTGGGGGGGTGCTCTGGGGGTGAGATTTCTCTGCGGCCCACCAAAATTTTTCCGTGGCCCACCAGTGGGCCACGGCCCACCAGTTGGCAACCGCTGGGCTAGATGACTTACAAGTTCCCTTCCAACTCTGTTAATCTGGCTTAATTGGTGCTATCATGTCCCACCTGGTACTTCTTTTAATTAGACTAGACATACCCAATACCTGCAACCATTCTCCCTGTTTTCTCCTCCAACCTGTTAATTTGTTGCTCTTCTCTGCACTCATTCCAGAGTCTCAACATCTTTTTTGGTATTGTGATGACCAGAACTGGATGCAATTTTCCAAATGTGGCCTTACTAAGGCTTTGTAAAGCACTACTAGAAATTTGTGTGATCTTGATTCTACCCCTGAATGATACTTAGATGGTTCTACTCAACTGTGAATACTGTGTGGTATAAATATGCTGTGACTTCTCCCATTTGAGGGGAAATATTTCATGGGGACACAGTGGCTCAGTGGCTAAGACGCTAAGTTTGTGAATCTGAAAGGTCGGCAGTTTGGTGGTTCGAATCCCTAGCGCTGCATCATGGAATGAGCTCCCGTTACTGGTCCCAGCTTCTGCCAACCTAGCAATTCAAAAGCATGTAAACATGCAAACAGAAAAATAGGTACCCCTTTGGTGGGAATGTAACAGCATTCCTTGCGCCTTCGAAGGCATTTAGTCCTGCCGGCCACATGACCACGGAGACATCTTCAGACAGCGCTGGCTCTTCTTCAGCTTTCTAACAGAGATGAGCGCCTCCCCCTAGTGCCGGAAACGACTAGCACGGATGTGCTAGGGGAACCTTTACCTTTATTTCAGGGGGCAAGGAACTGGCTGTTCTCCAAGGTCCTGGAGTAGGTTGTAGATCTGGTCTCGTTGTTAGACATGTTTCTGTTTATATTGTGCATTGTTTGGCTGGATGCTGTTTTGGTTTACTTGCGTTGCATTCTGTTTTTATTTTTTAAATGTTACTTCCTTTCTATTGTGAGCCTCTTGGAACCATGCATTGTTCAGTTCCATTTCCAAATGCAACTAAAATATTTCTCACCACAGGCAGAGGAGAACAATAGTAAAGAGAAAGATAGGCTGAGTTTGCCTGATAATAGGGTGGGGTTTTTTTTTTAATGTGAAGTTAAAATATATATTTGGTACTCCTGGTTAAATGTCCAGTTTGTCTCTCAAGTAATGGTTAACACTACAATATCACAAAGACAAGTTAGAGGAAAACTATTTGAATGGTAATTCCAGTGTCGTCATAATTTCTATGCTCTCATTCGCTCCACCTAAATAAATGTAGAGAACAGAAGAGAATAGGGAATGAGAAGAGAATAGGGAATGAGAAGAGAAGAGGGAATTAGAATAGAATGGAGTGGAGTGGAGTGAAATAGGAATAGGATTCTTTATTGGCCAAGTATGATTGGACACACAAGGAATTTGTCTTGGTGCAAATGCCCTCAGTGCACGTAAAAGAAAAGATATATGCATCACGAGTCAAGAATAATCAGGTACAACAGTTAATAATAGTCATAGGGTACAAATAACCAATCAAATCATACTAGGAAACAGTCAATATAGATTGTAAGGATACAAGCGACAAAGTTACAGTCCTACTATCACAAGTGGGAGGGGATGGGTGATAAGGAGTCATGAGTAGATTAATAGTAATAATAATGCAGACTTTGTAAATAGTTGGACAGTGTTGAGGGAATTATTTGTTTAGCAGAATGATGGCATTCAGGAAAAAACAGTCTTGGTGTCTAGTTGTTCTGGTGTGCAGGGCTCTATAGCGTCGTTTGGAGGGTAGGAGTTAAAACAGTTTATGTCCAGGATGTGAGGGGTCTGTAGATATTTTCACAGCCCTCATTTTGACTCGTGCAGTATCCAGATCCTCAATGGAAGGCAGGTTGGTAGTAAGTAAAAACAAAAAAAGAGAGAACCAGATGGGGTTGGGGTTAAAATATGGACACTAGGTAACCATGAGTCCGAGTCCTATCATAGACAAAGCAACCAGCTCAGTAATTCTGCGCCAAATATCTACTGAGGTTCTCAGTCCTCCAGGTCAAAGGTGCTTATTGAAAAGGCAACTGGATTTTGATTTTTCTTGAAGATGTTTCTCTTCTCATCCAAGAAGCTTGTTCATTTCTTCATTTAACTTCAGTCAACCCAGAACTGAAGAAGCTTCTTGGATGAGAAGCAAGACATCTTCAAGGAAAAACAAAGTCCAGTTACCCTTTGGAAAAAGCACCTTTGGGATAATTTGGGGCCAGTTTCTTTCAGCCCTAGAAAAAAAGCTATGGGAAAGCAATTTTCTTGTCCAGGAAACTGTGTGGACTTGTCAACTGTTTTGACCCAAACCTTGTTCCAAGGAAACAAACACGAAACGGAGGTAACAGCAAAACCTTTTAATGATTCTTTACAAATTCCATTCCTTCATGGTTAAAATGCTGTTTCAAACTAATTGTCTCTGATAAGAACGAGCCTTGCCAAGGTTGTTTAAGGTTGTCAAGAACACTAGATAAAGTTGCCAAGAAATATTTCAAACACAAAGAGTCTCCAAACACCAACTAAGATATTCTGAACTTCCACAAGGCTTAAAGGACAAGAACTTCTTTGCTTCCTGCAAAGAACTCCGGTTTCTCAGCTGGCTTTTAACTCTTAAGGGAGGGGCCATTACATTGCAGCCTTACTCCCGAGTCGCCTGGGCTGCTGCAGCTGCTCTTTCCTTCGAGCAGCCCTACACATACGGGCACTGGGCACTAGGCTCCTCGGGGCCCTCTTCATCACTGCTGCCAGCCTCCACAATCTCCAAATGCAGCATTCCACCCCCTGATGATCCTGGCCACATCCCTGCATCACACGCAGGCCCCTCATCCAAGTCCTCACTCTCTGAGACTTCAGCCATCTGCACCTGCTGCTGGCAAACTACAACATCATCAGATAAGGATCATCTCAAAGGTTTCCTCCTCCTGTCTTCCCCTCCCTCCATGTTTCATTTTTCATAACCTTAGCTCTGTGTATACTGAATATGTGAGTTATTATCTCAGTTGTAGTTGAATATGCACAGTTTAATGTGCTGAGTTTTGGCCATTCTCTTTGAAGGAAATAGATTCTGCAGGTAGCCCTTGAATTATAACAGCTCACTTACTGACCATTCAAAGTTACAGCATCACCAAAAAAAAGGAACTTATGACAATTTTTCACTCTTATGACCATTTTAGCATCTGCATGGCTTGGCAACTGGTTCATATTTATGACGGTTGCAGGGACCCAGGGGGTGATGTTTTTTTTGCAACTTTTTGACAAGCAAAGTCAACAAGAAGCCAGATTCATTTAACAACTGGGTTAGTGTCTTAACAACTGCAGCGATTCACTTGAGGAGCCTGTCAAGAAAGGTCATAAAATGGGGCAAAATTCATTTAATAATGATCTCACCTCACTACTTAAATTTTGGGCTCAATTGTGGTCACAAGTCAAGGATTACCTGTTTAGCAAGAATCTTTATTTTTTTCAAGTGTAGCTTTCATCACTGTAAGTCATCTTCGACGTGGTAGCTATTCTGTAAGTAGGGAGTTTCTTTTGTGGTTAAATATCCTTTTTATGAGGAAATTTGTAATTTGAAATTGGCTTCCTCTGAAATTCCATTTCTCTTCTCTTTGAAGAGATTGCTTAAGTTTTCAGATTGATATCTATTTGTCTATCTTTCTGTCTATCCATCTGTCTCTGTCTGTTTGTCTCTCTCTCTCTTTATGCCTGTCTGTCTGCCTCTGTCTGTCTGTCTCTATCTTTCTGTCTCTCTCTCTCTTTATGCCTCTGTCTGTCTGTCTGTCTGCCTGTCTGTCTGTCTGTCTCTGTCTCTCTCTGTCTGTCTCTCTCTTTCTGTCTGTCTCTGTCTCTATCTGTCTGTCTCTCTATCTCTCTGCCTCTCTCTTTATGCCTCTGTCTGTCTCTGTCTCTATCTTTCTGTCTGTCTGTCTGTCTCTGTTTCTCTGTCTCTGTCTGTCTCTCTTTATGTCTCTGTCTGTCTCTGTCTCTATCCCTCTGTCTCTCTGTCTGTCTGTTTCTTCTCTGTGTGTCTCTCATTCTATTTCTGTTTCTGTCTGTCTCTTTCACTCTATCTTAAGTGACTTAAGACTGTTTTTCCACGTGACCAAAATTCAGGTGCTTGGCCACTGGCATGGACTTACAACTGTTTCAGTGTCCCGAGGTCATGTGATCCCTTTTTGTGTCCTTCTGACAAGCAAAGTCAATGGGGAAGCCACATTCACTTAACAACTATGTTACTAACTCAACAATGGCAGTGATTCACTTAAAAATCGTGGCAAGAAAGTTCATAAAATGAGGCAAAACTCATTCAGCAACTGTCTCACTTAATGTAGTGGCCTGTTGGCTGCCAGACCCTTCAGCAGCTGAATCAGAGGAGGAGGCGGCGTGGGAATCAGGGTCAACATTAGAGCAACCTAGGAGCTCCGAAGAGAAAGAGGGAATGGAGCTGTAAGAGACAATGGCAGGCTGTCCTCAGAGGGAGAGTCAACAGCCCCTAGGTCTGGAGGTGGCTGATGAGGAAGAGGAGGAACAGCTGCATCCAGTGCCTGATACGCAGAAGGCAGAGAGAGGAGAACAGTGGAAATCTATGGGCTGGTCCTTGGGATGGAAGAGTCACCACTGCTAGTGAAACCCCACTCTAGCTCTGGGGATAAAAGGCAGGGGGCGGAGATGAATAGATGCGGCAGACAACTATTCATCTCCCTGCTGGACGGACTTGTTAGTCTATGAGGGAAACTTTGCTGGGGCTGCTGGCCCTCCTAATAAAGGAATCTTTTGAGTTCATGTCAGAGGGTTTGTTATGTTTGGGGAATTGGCTCAGAACACTTAGCCACAGGAATTTGGGGCTTGTGGTTGTAAATGGAGAATTTTCTCTATCTGTAGTGTTGCAATGCACACCTATGTTGTTAAGGGGAGGTCCATGAAATGACATGCAACTTTTAATCCTTATCGTAGATGGTAGGACCAGCCACTGCCTTTGAAGGTGGTGATAATTTATCTAGAATTAGAAGGTTTGGCTGACCTGAGGCATCTGAGCATGAAAACTACACCCATTTGATGTTTATCTCAACTTTTCTGGGGTTGGAGGATGAAGCTTTTCCTCTCACTAAGGAGTCAAGTCTGTATTGTGTAAGTTGCATCGTGCAGATTCCACATGCTGTGATAACAAAACATGCTTGAACAGAAGCCGAGTAATTACCGAGCCATAGAGAGAGAGAGAGATAATTATATCAATATAGAATATAGAATAACAAGAGTTGGAAAGGACCTTGGAGGTCTTCTAGTCCAACCCCCTGCTCAGGCAGGAAACCGTATACCATTTCAGACAAATGGCTGTCCAGTCTGTTCTTAAAAACTTCCAGTGTTGGAGCATTCATAACTTCTGGAGCTAAATCGTTCCACTGATTAATTATTCTTACTGTCTGGAAGTTTCTCCTTAATTCCAAGTTGGTTCTCTCCTTGGTTAGTTTCCATCCGTTGCTTCTTGTCCTGCTTTCAGGTGCTTTGGAGAATAGCTTGACTCCCTCTTTGGGGCAACTCCTAAGATATTAGAACCTTGCTATCATGTCTCCCCTGGCCCTTCTCTTCACCAGACTAGCCAAGCCCAGTTCCTGCAACTGTTCTTTATATGTTTTAACCTCCAGTCCCTTAATCATCTTGGTTGCTCTTCTTGGCACTCTTTCCAGAGTCTCAACCTCTTTTTCACATCGTGGCAACCATAGCTGCTTGCAATATTCCAAGTGTGGCCTTACCAAAGCATTATAAAGCGATATTAATATTTCACATGATATCAGTTCTATCCCTCTCTTAATTCAGCCCAGAACTGGGTTGGCTTTTTTGGCAGCTGCTGTACACTGCTGGTTCACATTTAAGTGATTGTCCACCAAGTGACCCTCTCAGAGTCACTACTATTGAGCCAGGTAACACCTATACTGTACTGTGCATTTGGTTTTTCTTCTATGGCAGACAGAAGCACATTGCGCTTGGTTTACATACCCATCAGGATATTTGACCTATTGAGAAGACCAGAATGGACTGGTGCTTTGTTTGAAGTCAAAACCAAACTGCAAGATGACTATTTTCAGTTTTGTCTCCATCAAAGTGTTGGATGCAGAAATGCTTTTAAAAGTTTCTTTCAGAGGAAAAACCACCCTGAATCAGAACTGGGCTGCTGGGGGTTTGCAGGGGTTCGGGAGATTCTGTACAGTTTGGAGAATTCTCAAATCCCACTCCTGGCTGGCTCCGCCTGCCCCACCCCATTCCTCCCAGGAGTCCCCACGTGGCCCGTTTTGGATACAGGTAAGTGCAGGGCACACACAGAGGCTTGGGGAGGGTGAAAAACAGGAAGGCTGGAAATGTGCCCATTTCCGGCTTCCAGAGAGCCTCCGGAGACTGAGGAGGCTGTTTTCGCTCTCCCAGAGGCTCGAGGAAAGCCTTTGGAGCCTGGGGAGGGCAAAAATGCCCCCCCTGTGGTGCAGGAGGCTAACTAGGCCACACCCACCCAGTAACCGGGCAGAGAACCCTTTGCTAAAATTTTTGAAGCCTACCCCTGTCCTGAATCGAACTACCACTACTAAACGTTGATATGGTTCTATCTTATTTTTATTTATTTATTTTTATTTGTCAATTGCTTACAAGATAATAGGTATAAGTAAAAACATAGTTGTGAATACATGGATACATAGAAGAAAAATAAAAGAAACAATAGGAGAGGGACGGTAGGCACACTGGTGCATTTATGCACGCCCCTACAGACCTCTTAGGAAAGGGGTGAGGTCAATAGTAGACAGTCTAAGGTGAAATTTTTCGGGTTTGGGGAAGAAACCACAGAGTCAGGTAGAGTATTCCAGACATTGACCACTCTGTTGCTGAAGTCGTATTTTCTGCAATCAAGTTTGGTGCGATTGAGTTTGTATCTATTGTTTGCTCTTGTGTTGTTATGGTTGAAGCTGAATTATTCATTGACAGGTAAGTCATTGCAATGTATGATTTTATATACTATACTTAGATCGGACCGAAGGTGGCATAGTTCTAGTTTTTCTAGGTCTAGAGTTTCGAGTCTGGTGGCATAAGGTATTCTGCAACGAGTAGAGGAGTGGAGAACTCTTCTTGTGAAATATTTCCGAACTTTCTCAACTATGTTAATATCAAATATGTAATGTGGGTTCCAGACTGATGAGCTGTATACAAATGAGATTGAATTCTCTGTTCTCTGGATCAAGGAGAGTAAATAGTAAATAATACTTCTGAAAACAAAATGCCCCTATTTATGCACTTCTTCTTGGGGTCTTGATATCAGATGACTTCACATGATTTGCAAAGCCAGCTTGTCCATTATGCAACCCATGGCTGATGTCTTAACCATGTTATTACCGGTTATACAAGGAAGCATAATTAAAGTAACTGATACCTACTTCTGAGCCAGACCACAAAAAAGCAGGGAAAGTAAATCCTGGCACAGAGTCAGAGCAATGTGTGAATGTAAGTTCTCTCCAAGTTCAAAAGCATCCTAGACCCCTTCCGAGGAAGGAGAGAGAGAGAGAGAAAGAGAGAGGGAGGGAAGGAGAAAGAGATTGAGATTTGAAGCTGGGATCTTGATATAAGAATGTGCTGAAAGAAATGGAATTGCAACTCCATGATGCACATTGTAATTTCAGTACATTTGGGTTCTCCTTGTTTACAAGTCTGCCTTTATAGGCATGTGCACGCTTATGAAATAAGATTTGTTTTCAGCCGAGACAAATTTTTTGATACCTTTCCAAGGCTGCTGAACTGGTATAGTCAATTCATATATATATAATTTTCGGATTTATAAAAACAATCGGACAGCCTTGAATTGGCAGCCTGGCTGTTGCAAATGAGGACTTTCTGCTCAGAGGCAAAACCAATAATCTCAGTCTGTGTTTTGGATAAGGTTACCAAATGTGTGTGCAAGGATTTTGTGCAATTCTGACCTCCTTTGTTTTAATATTGAGTTTGTCGGTGGAAGGTTGCTTGTCTTCCTCTTTCACATCCAGAGGGGGAAAAAAGGTATTTCAATCATTTACAATTCTTCCATTTTGTTTACTCTTGCTGGGCTAAGGAGGATGTTGAAGCTGTTAGCTCTTGTGCTCTTGTACTTGAGAAAGATGCAGAGGACAAATTGGTGTCAGGATCCAGCTCGAGAATCCAGATATAACTCCAGGTTCATTCCATTTCTGAAAATCTTATTGTGTATTGCAAGGGTCTTCAAAGTTGGCAAATTTAAGACTTGTGGACTTCAACTCCCAGAGTTCCTGAGCTAACATGATTGGAGGAGGACTTCTGGGAGTTGAAGTCCACAAGTCTTAAAACTGTCAAGTTTGAAGACCCCTGGAATAGATAAAGAATGGTAGAATAGATAAAGAAAGAGAGATAGATAGATAGGAGAGAGAGAGAGAGAGTGAGAGAGGATAGATAGAATAGATAGATAAAGAGAGATATAATAGACAGAGAGAAAGAGAGATAGAAAGGGAAAGAAAGAAAGAAAGAAAGAAAGAAAGAAAGAAAGAAAGAAAGAAAGAAAGAAAGAAAGAAAGAAAGAAAGAAAGAAAGAGAGGGAGGGAGGGAGGGAGGGAGGGAGGGAGGGAGGGAGAGAGAGAGAGAGAGAGAGAGAGAGAGAGAGAGAGAAAGAAAGAAAGAAAGAAAGAAAGAAAGAAAGAAAGAAAGAAAGAAAGAAAGAAAGAAAGAAAGAAAGAAAGAAAGAAAGAAAGAAAGAAAGAAAAAGAGCAAAGGTCCTCAAATTTGGCAAGTTTAAGACTTGTGGACTTCAACTCCCAGCATTCCTGAACCAACATGACTGGAGGAGGAATTCTGGGAGTTGAAGTCCACAAGTAAAGCGGTCAAATTTGAAGACCCTCTGGTGTATTGAATACACTGCATGGTGATTTCGAAGTAAAACTAACTCTGAGATTCCCAAACACCAGTTCATAGAATTAATAATTTTACCAGCCAAAAAAATAACAAAGCAGCAGCATATAGATTTAAAACCAGAGATGTTTTTATTGGGAATTTTACCTGAAGATTACAACAGAGAATTGACGTATTTGATTATTAATGTCTTAACTGCAACTAGAATTGTATTTACTCAAAATTGGAAAAATGAGAAAATTCCGATAGAGGAGGAGGTGATTAAGAAAATAATGTGCAGAAATGAGTAGAAATGAACATTAGCAATTAAAGAGCAAGAAGAAAAAGAGTACTTTAAGATATGAGATTTATTTTACCAATGGTTAGATAGAAAAGTAGGACACTGAAGTATAATAGAATAGCAATGATATGTTATAATTGATTATTTCAGAATGAATTACAACATGAATTAAAACTAGTAAGAACTGAGATTTGCTCTAAAGAATAATGTGGATTTGAAATCAAAGTCTAATGATGATGTAATAATAATATAATATGACATGGAAAGTTGACTAATATAATATGAATGTAAATTTGAATCTAAGAGGAAAAGACCACAGATATTGTGTACAAGAAATATGTACCAACTGACACACTGTATAAGTGAAAGAAGGTTTTATTTGTTGTTTTATGTTTATGTTTGTCTATGTTTGTTGTTAAAAATAAAAAAAAACTTTTTATAAAAGTAATAATAATAATAATAATTTTCCCAGCCAAACCCCTCCAACCTCTCTCATAGGCCAAGTGAAGGAGTTCACTTTGTTATGGGAACTGTCTGCTTCAACCCAACACCTTTTAGGTGGTCCTTGAGAAGATTTCAGGCTTTCACGGTCTTCAGTGGAATTGTAGGGGTTTTCTTTCTCCACCTAACCCATTGCAAAGCAACACCTCCAGATCCTCTACTTTAATGGCAAGTTGGAACGAAGAGGCACATAGCTGCAGCTGTTAAGTTAGTAACATGGTTGTTAAGTCAACCTGGCTTCCCCATTGATTTTGCTTGTAAATAGGTCACAAAAGGTAATCACGTGGACATTTGCAATTGTCATAAAAACATGCCAGTTGCCAAGCATCTGGATTTTGACCTTGTGACCCCAGGGATATTGCAATGGTCGTAAATGTGAAAAACAGTCATATCGCTTTTTTCAGTGCCATTGTAACTTTGAACAGTCACTAAACAGTCTTATAATAGTCATTGTTGTAAGTCAAGGATTACCTGTACACCATTTGTGATGCTCTGGACTTGTACAGTAGGAGAAGGGAAGAATGGAATGGAATAGAATAGAATAGAATAGAATAGAATAGAATAGAATAGAATAGAATAGAGTAAAGTATAGTAGAGTATAGTAGAGTATAGTAGAATAGAATAGAATATAGGAGTGGAGTAGAATAGAATAGATAGAATAGAATAGAATAGAATAGAATAGAATAGAATAGAATAGAATAGAATAGAATAGAGGAGTAAAGTATAGTAGAGTATAGTAGAGTATAGTAGAATAGAATAGAATAGAATAGAATATAGGAGTGGAGTAGAATAGAATAGAATGAATAGAATAGAATAGAATAGAATAGAATAGAATAGAATAGAATAGAATAGAATAGAAATGGAATGGAATAGACAATAGTGACATAGAAATAAAGACAATCGGAATAGAATAGAAATGGAATAATAAAGAATAGAATGGAATAGAATATAGAATGGAATGGATTGGGATAGGCTAGAAAGGACTTTGGAGGTCCTCTAGTCCAGCCCTCTGCTCAAACAGGAAAACGTACAGTAGATAAGTGACTGTCTAGACTCTTCTAAAAAACATCCAGTGAGGGAGCGTCCATGAATTATGGATGTGATTAATTGCCCTTACTGTTAGGAAGTTTCTCCTTAATTCCAGGTTGCTTCAGAAGGCCAGAAAAAGAATAATGGATGGAAACTAAATAAGGAGAGATTCAACCTGGAAATAAGGAGAAACTTCCTGACAGTGAGAACAATCAACCAATGGAACAGAAGTTGCCTTCAGAAGTTGTGGGGACTTCATCACTGGAAGCTTTCAGGAAGAGATTGGACTGCCATTTGTCAGAATTGGACTAACTTGTAATTCTTCTCACACCGTCTGTGCTTTCTACTGGGACAGAGGAAGGGAATCATAGTTAAAATCAAAGGGCTGGAAGGGACATTGGAGGTCTTCTAGTCCAACTCTCCCTACCCAAAAAAGCAGGAATCCTTATATTGGATTGGACTAGAAGGCTTGCAGAGTTCCTTCCAATTCTATTGTTATTCTGTTGTTCTGTTATTCTGAACAGAGGTCTGAAGGAAAATGCTTATGCAAAACCTAGACATGGAAATTTATTTGCCGTAGTTAATATGCAGTGATGAAATTGAGAAGAGTTGGGAGCTGGGCCTTGAGAAATAATTCCTTCCATAGAATTTGACTCCCACTTGGCTAGGGAAGACACATTTCTTCATGTAACTAGGAACAGCAGTAATGTATCATATTAGAAAAACACAGTGACTTTTCCTTTACAGAAATCTCTTCTTAGTTCTAGATTACTTTTATCCTTGATAAGTTTCCATCCATTGCTTCTTGTCCTGCCGCTCAGGGGCTTTTGAGAATAGCTTGACTCCCTCTTCTTTGTGGCAGCCCCTGAGATATTGGAAGACTGCTATCATGTCACCCCTAATTCTTCTTTTCATCAGTAGACATACCCAGTTCCTGCAACCGTTCTTCATATGTTTTAGCCTCCAGTCCCCTAATCTTCTTGGTTGCTCTTCTATGCACGCTTTCCAGAGTCTCAACATCTTTTTTATATTTATATTTATCTCTATTTGAAACTCTCCAGTGTTGGAGTACCCACAACTTCTGGAGGCGAGTTGTTCCACTGATTAATTTTTCTCACTGACAGGAAATTTCTCCTTAGTTCTAGGCTACTTCTCTCCTTGATGAATTTCCATCCATTGCTTCTTGTCCTGCCTCTCAGGGGCTTTCAAGAATAGCTTGACTCCCTCTTCTTTGTGGCAGCCCCTAAAACCACATCCAGTTTTGGTCACCACATTATAGAAAAGATGTTGAGACTCTAGAAAAAGTGCAGAGAAGAGCAACCAGGATGATGAGGGGATGGAGGCTAAAACATATGATGAACAGTTGCAGGAACTGGGCCTGGCTAGTCTAGTAAAGAGAAGGACCTGGGGAGACAGAAGAGCAGTCTTCCAATAGTTGAGGGGCTGCCACAGAGAGGAAGGGGTCAAGCTATTTTCCAAGGCACCTGAAGGCCGGAGAAGGAATAATGGATGGAAACTGAACAAGGACAGATTTAACCTGAAAATAAGGAGAAACTTTCTGACAGTGAGAACATGAACCAATGGAACAGAAGTTGCCCTTGGAAGTTGTGGGAGCACCATCACTTGAGATTTTCAAGAAGAGATTGGACTGCCATTTGTCAGAAATGGTGTAGGGTCTCCTGCTTGGGTGGGGGTTAGACTAGATGACCTATAAGGTCCCTTCCAACTCTGATTATCTGTTATTATTATTATCTGTTATTAAATATTGGAAAATGGCTATCATGTCACACTTTAGTCTTCCTTTTCACTAGACTAAACAAACCCAGTTCTTGCAGGAATTAAAATGGAATTGATTCATCATTTTTTTTAAGGAATTGAAAAGGAAAGGAGGAACAGATAGCAGCCGAGATAGACAAAAGACTGTGAATTGTGAAAAGAAACAAATGTCAAGGCATTCTGTTGGCACATTAAAAAAAAACTATTACAGGATTTTGTTCAAAGGTCTATGAGGTAATGGGGAAATATGTGCTATTTTGTCCTTTCTCTTTTGGGTAATTTCTGCCAACAACCAGTATTTGTAGAATGCTTTCTCAAATGAATCTATCAAAGTCTAGAAGAATAGTGTAGGTGGAGAGATATTGTGCAAATATTGCTAATGTTTAAGGCCCACATAATTTGGGTTTTTTAAAAAATATAATAAGCTAACACTTGAAATGGACTAGAAAAAAAATGAATTTGTGCAACAATAAAAATGAACTGTCAAATGGCTGCAAAAGTTGACGGAGAAGATAAAACCAACTGCGTTGATTAAAGAAAATAATACAATAAATTTTGTTTTTCACTTGGAAACCGCTTCTGGACTTTGTGCCCGAGGAGGAAAAAAAAAGAAACTTTGATTTTGCTGATCAGATAGGTTTGTCATCACAGAAATAGCTAGCATATATATTTTTACAGTGTGTAAAAGTAAAATTTGAGGTTGTGTGTTACTACTTATTCTATGCTGCAAAAGGAGTTGGAAGTCAATGCTTTTCTTTTCTTTTTTCCCTTTGTTCTACATTTTTTCCTCTTCCCCCTTTCTTCTCCTTTCTTCCCATCATTTCCATTTTTCTTTGCCTTCCCGTATTTTATATTTTGAGACACGGATAAAAATATGAACCTGAAAAATGAACTCTCGAATGCTGCTAAGCTAAACATATTCTCTGGGATATAACAGACCAACTTCTTACAGTGATCATTGAGAAATGGCTGGTAAGGGTGGCAGGAATTAAGCTGATGCTACTAACTCTTTAAAAAATGTTATCCTGTGTCTTTTCACTTCTGTACAACTTCAGAAGTATTAATCGGAGTAACTTAGTTTTAAGGTTAAGTACTACTTACAGTGATTTTCCTGCAGGAAGGGAATGAAAGGCAACCAGATTTATCACCCTGTAAGCTTCTAGTTTGATGAATCCGGTTTGATAAATGGATGGAAAGGAATCAAGGAGAGAAACAACCTAGAATTAAGAATAAATTTCCTGACAGTGAAGACAATTAATCAGTGGGATGACTTGCCTCCAAAGTTATAGGTGCTCCATCACTGGAGGTTTTTAAGAAGAGATTGGACAGCCATTTGTCTGAAATAATAATAATAATAATAATAATAATAATAATAATAATAATAATAATAATAATAATAATAATAAATATTTATTTATATACCGCTCCTCTCCCGAAGGACTCAGAGCGGTGCATAGCCATACAATTAAAACAATAAATATGTGAAAAATTAAAACTAAATTAAACTAAGGCCCTGGCTGTAATCAATTTAAAACCCCTCCCTAAAACCCTAAAATTTAATATAAAAAGTAAAACACCCAAATCTAAAATCAGCCCAAGCCGGCCTGGTCAAAGAGCCAGGTTTTCAAGGCACACCTGAAGGTCCCCAGGTCCGTGGTTATACGTAGCTCCGGAGGCAACCCATTCCAGAGGGCAGACGCCCCCACAGAGAAGGCCCTATTCCTCGGAGTCACCAGCCAGCACATGGATGCCGACGGGACCCACAGGAGACCCTCCCTGTGGGAGCGCACCAGACGGTGAGAGGAAAATGGCAGAATGCGGTCTTGTAAATATCCTGGTCTGATGCCATGGAGCGCTTTAAAAGTTAACACTAAAATCTTAAAGTGCACCCGAGAGGCCACTGGCAACCAATGCAGCTCGCGCAGGAGGGGCATCACATGAGAGAACCTTGACGCCCCCATAACCACCCACTAAATGGAATGTTGTACGTCGAGGAGTTGGTGTACTGTAGCACGTACACAGGGGTGGGCTTCAAAAATTTTAGCCAAGGGTTCCCTGCCCGGTTGCTGAGTAGGCATGGCCATGGTGGGTGTGGCCTAGTTGGCTTCCTGCACCACAGTGCGGGGAGGGGATGTTTTTGCCTTCCCGGGCTCCGGAGGCTTTCCTTGAGCTTCCAGAAGGGCGAAAACAGCCTCCCCGGGCTCCGGAGGCTCTCTGGAAGCCAGAAACGGGCCCATTTCCAGCTTTCCCAAACTTCCGGGAGGCCTGTTTTTTGCCCTCCCCGAGCCTCTGCGCGTGCCCTGCACTTACCTGCATTCAAAACGGGCCACGTGGAGACTCCTGGGAGGGGAAGGGTGGGCGAGGTCAGCCAGTAGTGGGATTTGGGGGTTCTCCAAACTGCACAGAATCTTAGCTAGGGGCTCTCCTGAAGCCCTGCGAACCCCACAGCAGCCCACTCCTGCACGCACAGTAAATGAGCTCAGAATTTACATCCTACCGTAAGAACACAAAGCCGTTTTAAAAGTCACGAGATGAACAATAAAAGGTGAAATGTTGGCACCTACAGTGCTTAAACAGCATTTTCTGGTTTATTTATTAGATTTACAACTTGCCTTTTGTTTCTGCAACGACGAACACCTTCTTATGTTCCCACAACAACAAGTTGGTAAGATGGGTGGGGATGAGATGCGTTTTGTCCCAAGGACATTGACACGGCTTGGCGTGGGTGCTAATCCACAATTTTAATGGCTGACTTCATATCTTGGATGTTTGTTTGTTTGTTTGTTTGTTTTACAAGCCGCAATTTCCAAGTTGGTTTTACAAGAAGCCGACAAGACTGACAGCTGTAGGTCTGTAAAAATAAAATAAAATAATAATTCACACCAGTAGTTTTGATGCCGCAAAGGAAGAACTGCACACTGCAAAAAAAAAAAAAAAACACACACACACATTGTGTAATAAATCACAGGATTATATCATTATACAACTCAGCTGAAAATTTAATTCGCCATGCAAAATCTTTGTGAGTTGACTTTTGTCCTGTTGCATGACCTTTCTTGTTGCGATTATTAAATGAATCACTGCAGTTGTTAAATTAGTAGCAAGAGCATGTAGGCTTATATAGTGCTTTACGGGGCTTTATAGACCTCTCTGAGTGGTTTATAGAATCAGCCTCTTGCCCCCCAAACAATCTGGGTCCTCATTTTACTGACCTTGGAAGGATGGAAGTCTGAGTCGACCTTGAACTAGTCAGGATTGAACTGGCAATGGGCAGAGTTTGCCTGCAATACTGCACTATGCCACCAGGAAGAACCACTATGCCACCAGGAAGAAGAATGAGAAAGGGAATAAGAGAGGAAGGAGGGAGGAAGGGAGGGAGGAAGGAAGGAAGGAAGGGAGGGAGGGAGGGAAAGAAGGAAGGAAGGCAATAGCACTTAGACTTATATATCGCTTCAGAGGGCTTTATAGCCCTCTCTGAGCAGTTTACAGAGTCAACCTATTGCCTCCAACAATCTGGGTCGTCATTTGACTGACCTCGGAAGGATGGAAGGCTGAGTTGACCTTGAGCAATGCTGCATTCTAACCACTGCACCACTATGGCTCTTCTTAGTAACATAGTTGTTAAATGAATCTGGCTTCTCCATTGTCAGAAGGCCCCGAAGGCCGATCACATCGCAGACACAGCAATGGTAATAAACAATAGACAGTTGCAAACATTCCCATTTTGTGGATATCATCATCTATTCATCATCTATAGAACAAACTTCCGTGATCTTTTTCCAATTGTTTGTCCTCCGGTCTCAAAAGGAATTTCTCTGGGTGGACCTGGTGTTTAAAGGAGGAGGAGGAGGAGGATGAGGAGGAGAAAAAACCCAATTCCAGATGTTTAAACTACAGTTGATGATTATTAATTTGAAGATTAGTGGATAATTGTGCAAAAACAAGCTGGTTATTGGCCCTTACTTTTATTTTTTTTGGCCAGAAGAATGGAATGAAACTCTGAAAATCCAGCTAAGGGCCAGCTGGATCAAAAAACATCCAAGATCTTATTCTATAACTAATGGGCAACATTTAAATTTGGCTCAGGGTCTTACTTTAAAAAAAAAAAAATTTCAACAGCATAAATATTTCAGCGATGTTGGTACATTTGAAACTGCAAACAGGTCTACAAAATAGATTTGCAGCAGTGGTTGGATTCAAAATTTTTTACTACCTGTTCTGTGGGCGTGGCTTGGTGGGCTTGTTATGGCTTGGTGGGCGTGGCAGGGGAAGGATACTGCAAAATCCCCATTTCCTCCCCACCCCACTATCCTGCTTTCCAGTTCCGTTCTTCTGTGCAGGGCAACCAAAGAAAACCCAACCAATCAGCTGGGACTCAATGGGAGGCAGAGAAGAGATGTGGGCAGGGCCAGTCAGAGGCGGCATTTGCCGGTTCTCTGAACTACTCAAAATTTCCACTACTGATTCTCCAGAACTGGTCAGAACCTCCTGAATACCCACCTCTGATTTTCAGACATGGAACGGGGAGGATGATGGTGCAAGGCCTTTCAGGCAGTAAGTATTAGGTTCAAAACTACGAAGAACCTGTACTTTTTTGCCTGGACCAAAATGGGGAAAAGTTTTAGGGAAGCAGAAAGTCTGCAGAGATTCTCCATCATCCAAGTTGTGGTTGTCCCAAAGGTGTTTTTTCAGGAGGCAACTGGACTTCCTGTTTTTTTTCCTTTGAGGATGTTTCACTTCTCATCCAAGGAGCTTCTCCAGTTCTGACTGGAGGGTGCGGAAGGGAAGGATTTCACAGCACATTCCCTGTTCATCAGTGAAGGGACACAAGGCAGAAAACATCATGCAGCCCAGAAGGCTCCACACCCATTTGCACTACTCAGGTGACCCTCCGAGGACACAAATAAACCTCCAAGTGGCCACAACGACCCTCTGAAAAGAATGCAAATGACCAGCTATTTTGAAGGAGTATCAATCCTTCCATTCCCCACTATCCTGTCAGAGCTGAAGGAGCTTCTTGGATGAGAAGCAAAACATCTTCAAAAGAAAAAAACAAGGAAGTCCAGTTGCCTCCTGAAAAAGCCCCTTTGTGACAACCATGGCCTGGATGACTGAGAACCTCTACAGACTTTTAATTACACAATTTGGGATGAACACCCTTTGAATGGTGTGGGAGTAGGAATGGATTTCCAGAGGAAAAAAAAAATTGCAGACTATAGGAACCATTAGCACCTCTCAGGTGACCCTGAGGACACAGATAAACCTACAAGTGGCCTCAATGACCCCCTCAAAGGATGCAAATGACCAGCTGTCTGCAAGGAGTATAAATCTTTCCATTCCCCACCATCCAATCTCATCCAAGAAGCTTCTTGGATGAGAAGCAAAATATCTTGAAAGAAAAACAAAAGAAAGTCCTGTTGCCTCTTGAAAAAAAAGCAACTTTTGGATTTAGGGAAGCAGAGATGGTTTGAAAGAGGGGTCAAAGATGTCAACATTGAACAGTCCTCTTTCAAGGGAAGGGGAGGGATACGACACCACCCATCTCCTGTTTACGACACAGTCCTTTCAGCAGTTCCAAGAATGGCCCCACACCCATTTGCATTCTATTTCAGATGTCCCTGAGGGCACAGATAAATCTTCAAGTGGCCCAGATGATGGTCAGAAAGAATGCTAACATCCAGATGATTTCAAGGAATATAAATCCTTCCTTGCCCCACCCTTTGATCAGAACTGAAGAAGCTTCTTGGATGAGAAATGAAGCCTCTTCAAGGAAAAACAAAGCCCAGTTGCCAATTGAAAAAGTACCTTTGGGACACCTATTGTTGTTGTTGTTAGTTGCAAAGCCATGTCTGACCCATCGCGACCCCAAGGACAACATTCCCTTAAGCCTTCCTATCCTCTACCATCTTCTGGACTCCATTTAAGCTCACACCGACTGCTTCCATGACTCCATCCAACCACCTCCTTCTCTGCCATCCCCTTCTTCTTTTGCCCTCAATCATTCCCAGCATTTGGCTCTTCTCCAGTGAGTTCTTCCTTCTCAAAGACTTCCTGGCCAAAGTCTTTGTGTTTCATCCTCAGGATCTGATTTTCTAAAGAACAGTCAGGATTGATCTCCTCTAGGACTGACCGGATAGATGGCCTTGCAGTCCAAAGGACTCGCAGGAGTCTTCTCCTCCAGCACCAGAGTTCAAAGGCCTCCATTCTTTGGCGCTCAGCCTTCCTTATGGTCCAACTTTCACAGCCACTGGTTGCAACTGGGAAAACCATAGCCTTGACTCTACGCACTTTTGTTGGCAGGAGAATGTCTCTGCTTTTGAGTATGCTGTCTAGATTAGACATAGCTTTCCTCCCTAGGAGCAAGCGTCTTTTGATTTATTGGCTGCAGTCCCCATCTTCGGTTCAAGTTGCCAATTGAAAAAGTATCCTTAGGACACCTGGGGAAGCTATTTCGCAGTAAGATTTGCTGTCTGTTGGATTTGAAGGAGGGGAAAAAAGGGGGGAACATTCATTCTAGCAGTTGTCTTTAACTCCTTAAAGCAGCCATGTCTTTTCCAGTGGTGGGATTCAAAATCTTTTATTACTGGTTCTGTGAGCATGGCTTGGTGGGCGTGGTGTGGCATGTCTTGGTGGGTGTGGCTTGGTGGGCATGGCAGGGGAAAGATACTATGAAATCTCCATTTGGTCAGAACCTGCTGAATACCACCTCTGATCATGCAATGCAACTCAATCCCTTAAAATAACGTCTTGGATTTAAGAAGTTGTACATAGAACTTCTGCATATGCCAAATTATTATTTCCACACCCCTTCTGGGAATCTGGAGTTTTGAAAAGCCACACAGCATAGCTTATGCAGAGGTGGTATTCAGCAGGTTTTGACCAGTTCTGGAGAACTGGTAGCAGAAATTTTGAATAGTTCAGAGAACCGGCAAATCCCGCCTCTGACTGGAGATTTTACAGTATCCTTCCCCTGCTATGCCCACCTAGTCACACCCACAGAACCGGTAGTAAAAAATTTTGAATCCCACCACTGAGCTTATGGCACCGATAAATAATGATCTGTGTCTTTATATGCATAGTTATCCATTTTTGCTTCAACTGCATTTTTAAAGGCAGGAAAAGTTTGTGAGAATTCAACACTATCAATGTCTATGGAGATTCTCAATCATTCAGGTCAGGTGCTTTTTCAAGAGCCAACTGGACTTTCTGTTTTTTTTCTTTGAAGATGTTTTACTTTTCATTTAAGAAACTTCTTCAGCTCTGCAGTTGAAGCTGAAGAAGCTTCTTGGATGAGAAGCAAAATGTCTTCAAGGAAAAACCAGAAAGTCTAGTTGCTTCTTGAAAAAAAAAAAAGCACCTTTGGGTCAACATCATCAAGTTTTCTAGCTTTAGAACAGGAGGAAAAAATTCCCAATCCTTCTATCCTTCTATCAGATTGATTACGCTGCAAGCTTCTTGCTTCTCTCCCTTTTAAATCCAGAGTTTGTTTCATTAAGTGTCTAAAATCTCCCATTGGACGTGTGTCCAGAAAACAACTTCTGCAAAGAAAACCAGAGGCAGAAGTCTGATGGAAGCTCTCTTGATGGCTGCATTTGAAGTCATGCAAATATGCAGTTAACACGCTTGGGTTCCTTTTGCAGGAATAAAATCTTGCAAACAATGCAATCAGTGGTGGGATTTTAAAAAAATTACTACCAGTTGTGTGGATGTGGCTTGGTGAGCATGGTGTGGCTTGGTGGGCATGGCTTGTTGGGCGTGGCAGGGGAAGGATACTGCACAATCCCCATTCCCTCCCCACCCCACTAAACTGCTTTCCAGCTCCATTCTCCTGTGCAGGGCAACCAAAGAAGACCCAGCCAATCAGCTGAGACTCATTGGGAGGCGGAGAATAGATGGGGGCGGGGCCAGTCAGAGGGGGGATTTGCCGGTTCTCCGAACTACTCAAAATTTCCACTACCGGTTCTCCAGAACTGGTCAGAACTTGATGAATACCACCTGTGGATGCAATCTTTCCCATTGTCTGGTCTAATGTTATAAGGCCTGCAGAGTGTCCCTGTTCTCCCCGCCTGTGTCTCTAGACTCACTAATGCCAGCATGGCCCAGAAAGTTCTTGGAAGCAAAATAAATGAATAAATAAATAAACCTGGCGCTTTCCCAATCTCTCATCAGGAAATAGATGAGGGTGTTTTGCAAGAGCTTTTTAATAACTTGTGAGGCTGTTGCGATCACTTTCTTTGCTATTCATAGGAAGAGCAATTAATAGCATACTTAAGCATGGCACAAGACCTAGCGCTAATAGTTATGATAAAAACAAAGCAGAATGGCATCTTACATTATGGTAAATTTAATCTGCTTGAGTCTGATTCTGGGCCTTGAATCTTGTAACTCTGCCCACGGCAGGAGCTCGATCCTGACCAGTTCAAGGTTGACTCAGCATTGCATTCTTCTCAGGTCAGTAAAATGAGGCTCCAGATTGGAGCCAATACACTGACATTGTAAACTATCCAGAGAGTGTCTATAGAGATTCTCAGTCCTCCAGGTCATGATTGCCCCAAACTGGACTTTCCTTGTTTTTTCTTTTGAAGATGTTTCTCTTCTCATCCAAGAAGCTTCTTCAACTTTGACTGGATGATGGGGAATGGAAGGATTTATATTCCTTGCAGATAAACTGGTCATTTGCATCCTTTTAGAGAGTCACTGAGGCCACTTGCAGGTTTAACTATATCCTCAGGGTCACCTGAATACTGCTCCTGGTTCCTGTAATCTGCAATTTTGTCCGCTGGAAATCCATTCCTACTCCGATGCCATTCTAAGGGTGTTCATCCCAAATTGTGTAGCTAAAAGTCTAGAGGTTCTTAGTCATCCAGGTCATGGTTGTCCCAAAGGGGCTTTTTCAGGAGGCAACTGGACTTTCTAGTTTTTTTTTTCTTTTGAAGACATTTCAAAAGAAAAGACAATTATCCAAGAAACTTCTTCAGCTGTGACTGGATGTGGACGGATTTATACCCTTTGCAGACAGCTGGTCATTTGCATCCTTTTAGAGGGTTGTTGAAGCACTTGGAGGTTTATCTGTATCCTCAGGGTCATTTCCAGAGGAAATTACAGAGGATTTCCAGAGGAAAAATTGGAGACTACAAGAAGCTCCATGGCTTGGGACCCGGGTACTTACGGGACCGCCTGCTGCCAGCCTCCCGCCGGCCAGTGCGCTCCCACAGGGTGGGCCTCCTTGGGGTGCCGTCAGCTGGACGATGCCGGCTGGCGGCCCCGAGGGTGCAGGCCTTCTCTGCGGGGGCACCCTCCCTCTGGAATGAATTACCCCGGGAGATGCGGGCCATTACTGACCTGAGGGCCTTTCGGCATGCATTAAAAACCCACTTTTTCAAACAGGCCAGTCTGGCCTAGTATTAATTCCTAAGGTTTTAAATTTTTGGTAATTGTTAACTTTTTTACCTTGCTTTTATTGCGTTACTGTAATTTTATATTTCCAGCCACTAGTTTAATTCTTTTAAATCTGTTTTAAATTTTTTTACTAATTGTGTTGTTTTATCTGGGCTATATACTGCCCCGTGTCCCTTTTTGGGAGAGGGGGCGGGATAAACATTTAATAAATAAATAAATGAATAAATAAATAAATAAACTACTCAGGTGACCCTGAGGACACAGATAAATCTCCAAATCACCTCAACGACCCTCAAAAAGGATGCAAATGACCAGCTTATCTGCAAGGAATATAAATCCTTCCCTCCCCACCCTCCTGTCAGGGCTGAGAAGCGAAATTCCTTTCTTATCTTTTGGGTTATAAGGCTAAAATTAGGATGTGTCAACTTTTTAGTGGGCTGTAAACCATGTGTGTGTGGGGGGAAATCACCTGTTTGTATAACAGCTGCTGTACAAAATGGCAATTAACGAAAGGGAAGAAATGTAGAAAAAAGGAAAAAATTAGCAAGGGAAGAACATGTGATTCCAAGAGCAAGAAATTGTTTGTTTATTTCATTTAACACTGGGACAATTTTTTAGAATAGAATAGAGCTGGAAGGGACTTGGAGGTCTTCTAGTCCAGCCCACTGCTCAAGCAGGAGAACCTATAACATTTCAGATAAGTGACTATCTAGTGTCTCTTCTTAAAAACTTCCAGTGATGAATAAATGAATGAATGAATGAATGAATGAATGAATGAATGAATGAATGAATGAATGAATGAATTCTTTATTGGCCAAGTGTGATTAGACACACAAGGAATTTGTCTTGGTGCAAATGCTGTCAGTGTACATAAAAAGAAAAGATACAGTCATTAAGAATCATAAAGTATAACACTTAATAAAGTCATAGAGTACAAATAAGCAATCAAATCATACTAGGAAACAGTCAATAAAAATCATTAGGATACAAGCAACAAGATTAGAGTCTTACAGTCATAAGGAGATAGGTGACAGGAAGGATGGGAGGATTAATAGTAATAGTAGTGCAGACTTTGTAAATAGTTGGACAGTGTTGAGGGAATTATTGGTTTAGCAGAGTGATGGCATTTGGGGAAAAATCTCCCCTTGTGTCTAGTTGTTCTGGTGTGCAGTGCTCTATAGCATCGTTTTGAGGGTAGGAGTTGAAACAGTTTATGTCCAGGATGTGAGGGGTCTGTAAGTATTTTCACAGCCCTCTTTTTGATTTATGCAGTATACAGGTCCTCCATGGAAGGCAGGTTGGTAATAATTGTTTTTTATCCAGTCCTAATTATCCTCTGAAGTCTGTGTCTGTCTTGTTGGGTTGCAGAGCCAAACCAGACAGTTATAGAGGTGCAGATAGGGTGATGGAGTGCCCACAATTTCTGGTGGCAATCTATTCCACTGGTTAACTGTCCTCACTGTTAGGAAGTTTCACTTTAATTCCAGGTTGCTTCTACTCCTTGATTAGTTTTCAACCATTGTTTCTTGTCCTGCCTTCTGGTGCTTTGTAGAATATTTAGTTTTGCATGTATTGATAGCAGCAAGGGTCATATTTGCACAATATTGGAAAAATGAGAACACTCCATCAGATGAGGATGTAATTTAGAAAATATTAGACTGCGCAGGGATGGATAGATTGACATTAAAAATAAAAGATAAAGGAGACACAGAATATTATTTAACATGGAATAGGTTTTATGGTTAGAGATAAGAGGGAGAAATTAAATAAAGAAAGATGAATGCTCTGTATGAATTAAATATGAAGATGGTTTATAATTATGAATATGCTAATACAATTAACAGAATTACAAATAAGGTAATACAAAGAGAAAACCAGTTAAAATTATTCTGTTATATTATTGTTGTTGTTATTAGTATATGTATTAATACTCCTGTTCATTCTTTTTACTTCTGTAAATGATATGCCCTGGCAATATACTATATTCAAAATGTTTATGAATTAAAAAAAATTATACTAAAAAAAGAATAATTTGACCCCCGCTTCTTTGGGGCAGCCCCTCAAATACTGGAACACTGCTATTATGTCACCCCTAATTCTTCTTTTCTTTACACCAGTCAAACCCAAATCCTGCAGCCGTTCTTCATATGATTTAGATTGAATTCTTTATTCTTTATTGGCTAAGTGTGATTGGACACACAAGGAATTTGTCTGGTGCAAATGCTCTCAGGGTACATAAAAGAAAAGATACATTCGTCAAGAGTCAAGAATCGTCAGGTACAACACTTAATGATAGTCATAGGATACAATAAGCAATCAAATCATACTAGGAAACAGTCAATATAAATCATAAGGATGCAAGTGACAAAGTTACAGTCATACAGTCACAAGTGGGAGGGAATGGGTGATAAGGAGTAATGAGAAGATTAACAGTAATAGTAGTGTAGACTTTGCAAATAGTTGAACAACGTGGAGGGAATTATTTGTTTAGCAGAGTGATGACATTCGGGAAAAAACTGTTTATCCTCCAGGCCTTTCATCAACTTAGTTGCTCTTCTCTGAACTTTTTTCCAAAGCCCTCAACATCTTTTTTTTTTTTTGTATTATGGGGAACAAAAGTGGCTGCAGTATTCCAGGTGTGGTCTTACTGGGGTTTTATAAAGCGACACTAATATTTCACATGATCTTGATTGATTCTATGCCTCTGTTTATACAACCCAGGATTTATATTGACTTCTTTTGGCTGCTGCTGCACGCTGTTGACTCATATTCAAGTGATCATACACTGGGACACTCTCTCATAGTTTCTGCACTTTATTTATTTATTTATTTATTTATTTATTTATTTATTTATTTATTTATTTATTTGTTATTTAATTTGGTTTGTCAATTGCTTACAAGATAATAGGTATAAATAAAAACATAGTTATGAATACATGGATATATATATAAGAAAAATAAAAGAAATAAAAGAAACAATAGGACAGGGTCGGTAGGCACATTGCTTATGCACGCCCCCTACAGACCTCTTAGGAAAGGGGTGAGGTCAATAGTAGACAGTCTAAGGTTAAAGATTTTGGGGTTTGGGGAAGAAACCACAGAGTCAGGTAGAGTATTCCAGACATTGATCACTCTCTTGCTGGAGTCGTATTTCCTGCAATCAAGTTTGGTGCGATTAACCTTGAGTTTGTATCTATTGTTTGCTCTTGTGTTGTTATGGTTGAAGCTGAAGTATTCATTGACAGGTAGGACATTGCAATGTATGATTTTATATACTATACTTAGATCGGACCAAAGGCAGCGTAGTTCTAAGTTTTCTAGATCTAGAATTTCAAGTCTGGTGGCATAAGGTATTCTGCAACGAGTAGAGGAGTGGATAACTCTTCTTGTGAAATATTTCTGGACTTTCTCAACTGTGTAATATCAGATACGTAATGTGGGTTCCAGACTGATGAGCTGTATTCAAGTATTGGTCTAGCAAATGTTTTGTATGCTCTAGTTCAGTGTTTTTCAACCTTGGTACTTTGAAGATGTGTGGACTTCAACTCCCAGAATTCCTCAGCCAGCTGGCTGAGGAATTCTGGGAGTTGAAGTCCACAAATCTTCAAACCACCAAGGTTGAAAAATACTGCTCTAGTTATTAGTGTAATATTACCAGAGAAAAAGCTACGTAAGATTAAGTTAACAATTCTTAACACCTTTTTGGCTATGTAGTTACAGTGGGCTCTAGCACTTAGATCATTAGAGATGAGTACTCCAAGATCCTTGACAGAGTTTGGATCATCAACAAGGTCTTGACTATTCAGCTTGTATTTTATTTTTTGAATTTTTTTGCCAATATGTAGGACAGAGCATTTATTTGTTGAGATTTGAAGTCGCCATTTGTTTGACCATTCTGATATATAGTCAAGATCTTTTTGAAGGGTAGCAGTATTGTCTGTAGTGTTGAATAGCTTTACATCATCAGCGAAGAGAAAGCAGTTGCTCTTAATATGATCACAGAGGTCATTTATGTAGAGTATGAAAAGAGTTGGTCCTAGAACACTGCCTTGGGGGACACCACTGTTGACAGGTACAGAATTTGACAGGACGTTCCCAATTTTGACTATTTGTTGTCTGTTTGACAGGAATGCTTCTATCCAGTTATGCAGGTGTCCAGAGATACCATAAGACTTTAGTTTTAGGAGTGTACCACTGAATCAAAGTCTTTACAGAAGTCTATGTAGATTGCGTCTATTGCTTTGCCCTGATTGAGTTGTGTAGTTCATATGTTTTTGCAGTGTAAGAGTTGCAGATTACAAGATAGTTTTTTTTCTGAAACCAAATTGTTTATTAGAGAGTAGGTTGTTTGTCTCTAGAGGATGATGGATTGGTTAATAATTGATTCCATGACTTTATAGGTGGTGCATCATAAAGAGATTGATCTGTAATTTTCAACTAGGCTGGAGTTTCCCTTTTTGAAGATGGGGATAACCGTGGCTTGTGACCATAGTTTGGCAAGGAGCAGGTCCTGAAAGATTTTTCAAAGATTATGGTTAGAGGTTCGATATGGCAGTGGATAGCTTTTTTAAGAAATAGACACATATTCCATCCACTCCAATAGATACAGTTTTAGATTGCGTAGTGCTTTTTCAACATTGTCTTCTGTAAAATCAATATGTATTAGATCACTGTAGTTATCTGTGGTTTTACTAGGAAATATTGGGCATGATCCATTGCTGTTTACAAATACTGAGCCAAAGAATGTGTTAAAGAGGTTGGCATTAATGGTGTCTTTACATAATGCAGTCTTTACATTTCTTTGTGTGAAGACAGTAAGTGGCCCTTGACATTTTTCAGTGCAATCCCTCATTGACACGACCTCACTTAAGGTTTTGTAATGAGGGAAAACACATACTCTGAGCTCTCTTGAAGCTACTTTTAACCTGATTTGACCTTCTGAAGCAACCAGTAGGACCCTCTACTCCGCACAACCTGAAGAGCTAAGCAGGTGAAACACCTCATCCAGAGTATGTTGGTCTCATAAACCCTGCACCCCATTAGCCTACCTGGGAAAGTTGTTGCTTAATTTTGGTTCTATTGAGGGGAGGGAGAAATTATCTTCCTTATTTCTGGTTGAGAAATCAGGGTAAGTTCAATACTTCCTCCAGTTGCTTCTCTTCTCTCTATCCCACCCTACTCTATCACCTGGGGCTTTTTGGCATGTGTGCAAAATATTAGGTAATAATGGGCTTGTTATAGCCGCCCCACATATTCTTTGGCTTGTAGTATAAGATTTCCACAGGGTAAATTGAAGGCAACTTGAATTATGGCCCCAATCCAAATAGCATTCTTGGCGGAGGGAAATCAATATGAGTAATGCTGTTGGATTTTGGTTATTTGTGATAATGCTAATGAAGTATTTACATACACTGGAGCTGTACTTAAACACACATAAGAGATGTTTATCTGTGGATAATCGAGATGTAATCATCTCCATTACACATTCATCCAGATGTGGAGAAGTAACCTGCTGTATTTGTCCTTCTTATTTAAACAATGTTTGATAACTTCACCCTGAAATGCCATATTGTAATGGCCAAAGGGCTCCCGGAAAATAGCAAGGAACCCATAAGTTGCTAAAAAAAATAGCAATAGCACTTAAGATTTATATACTACTTCACAGTGCTTTACAGCCCTCTCTAAGTATTTTGCAGAGTCATCCTATTGTCCCCAACAATCTGGGTCCACAATTTACCGACCTTGGAAGGACGGGAGGCTGAGTCAACCTTGAGCCAGTCAGGATTGAACTGCTGGCAGTCGGCAGAGTTAGCCTGCAATCCTGCATTCTAACCATTACACTACCAGGAAGAAGAATGAGAAAGAGAATAAGAGAGACAGGGAGGGAGGGAGGGAGGGAGGGAGAGAAAGAAAGGAGGGAAAGAAAGGAGGGAGGAAGGGAGAAAGAGAGAGAGAGTGTGTGAGAGAGAGAGAGAGAGAGAAAGAAAGAAAGAAAGAAAGAAAGAAAGAAAGAAAGAAAGAAAGAAAGAAAGAAAGAAAGAAAGAAAGAAAGAAAGAAAGAAAGAAAGAAAGAAAGAAAGAGAAATAGGAAGAAAAACGGAGGGAGGGAGGAAAGGAAGGAGGAATAGCAATAGCACTTAGACTTATATACTACTTCATAGTGCTTTTACAACCCTCTCTAATGGCTTAGAGAGTCAACCTATTGCCCCCAACAATTGGGGTCCTCATTTTACTGACCTTGGAAGGATGGAAGGCTGAATCAACCTTGAGCTGATCAAAATCGAACTCCAGTCTGTGGGCAGAATTAGCAACTTATATACCGCTTCATGGTGCTTTATAGCCCTCTCTAAGTAGTGTACAGAGTCAACGTATGGCCCCCAACAATTGGGGTCTTCATTTTACCGAACTCGGAAGGATGAAGGCTGAGCCAGTCTGGATTGAACTCATGGTTGTGGGCAGAATTAACCTGCAATACTGCATTCTAACGACTGTGCCACCAGGAAGGAGAAGGAGAAAGGGAATAAAAGGGGAAGGGAAGGAGAGGGAAGAGGAGAGGCAGGAGAGATAGCAGTAACACTTAGACGTACGTACTGCTTCACAATGCTTTACAGCCCCCTCTAAGCGGTTTAGAGAGTTGCTCTTACTCCCAACAATCCGAGTCCTCACTACTGACCTGGGAAGGATAGAAGGCTGAGTGAGAGAGAGGAGGAGAGAGATAGATAGCACAGCCAGAAAATGAAAGACAATTGTTGTATGCTTATGCAAATGCAAAAATTCTGAGAAGCTAACCATGCCCAGAATCAGGGCATGAAGACATCACACTGTTAGAAAAAGCTGGGAGGATTCTCTATTCCTGGAAATTAATGTTTGTCTTTGTCCGTTTCCTCAATCCTGCTTAAAATAAAGCTACCTCCTCTCAGTTAGGGTGGGTTTTTTTCTTTTTTTAATCTTTCACAAGATAGGAAACACTATTTCTTCCCACAGCTTTTGTCAACGTGCAACAGTGGAAAGTTTAATAACCTCTATGGGAATATTTGCAAAGTGTGTTAGGTTCCAATTAGCAGAAGCCCAACAGTGGAGTAGCTCACTACATACCGTTCTAAAGAATAGGAGAAGCGATAAGGACCTCACTGGGCTAGAAAAGGATCTTTCTCCCAAACCTCCAAAATCAACTTCTACTCTTGAGAATGTGAGTTCGATCCTAGGCACAGACTAATATTTGGAATAGACTCTCCTGCTCGAGCTTGTGGCTGGATTAGATGACCGCCAATGTCCCTTCCAACTCTGTTATTCTATGATTCTATGAATTCCTGTCTGACAGATGTCATCTCCGTCATTCCGATATGGTAGAAAGTCAGGAGAATTTGCAGTATGTATGACGTTATTTTCAATTCATCAGGTGTACCCAGTTCCTACCGTATTGCTGTCAAAAATAACAGAGTAATAGAGTTGAAAGGGAACTTTGAGGCCTTCTAGTCCAACCCCACAACTTCCAGAGGCAAGCCATTCCACTGATTACTTCTTCTCACTGTCAGGAAATTTCTCCTTGCTTCTCTCCTTGATCAGTTTCCATCTTTTACTTCTTGTCCTGCCCTCAGGTGAATAGGTTGACCTCTTCTTCTCTGTGACAGCCTCTGAAACATTGGAAGACTGCTATCATGCCATCCCTGGTCCTTATTTTCATTAGACTAGGCATAACCAATTCTTGCAAGTAAATTTTAGCCCCCACTAACATTTTTTGGTGGCCTCAACACTTTTTTTGGTTGTGGTGACTAACTGAATATCTTCTGTTTCTGCATTGCATCAAACAAATTAAAATTAAAGACCTTTGTTATATGTAAGCCATGATATCCAAGGACTTAGAAATTTAATACCAGAATATTTGTTCCCTCCAAACCTCAGGATTTAAGGGTTTGATGAAAGAAAAACGATTAAAACTCTCACCTGTTTTTCTTCCCCCACTGTGAAGGAATAATATCAGCATCATTACCAACAATATTAACATGTCACACACTGTAATATTTCATTTGTTTCAGCTTGTTTTGGGGCAACTAAGAATGGGTGGCCAATGTAAAACAAGACTGCTTCGGTGTTTTTTCTTTGCATTCACAGAACAGGATTCAGATCTGTTATTTTTTAAAGCCTTTATGAAAAGTTTCTATATATTTATATTTGCAACTGCCCCTAGTGTCCAATGCTTCTAAAATGCGGTATTGATGGGTTCTCTAATCTCTATTTCCACATGAAAGCTATTTTTCATGTGACTATCTTATTTTATGGGCCATAAACTTACCTATCACCCACTAAGCAAACCCAGGGGAAAAGATGGATGCAAACAATGGTTGTATTCCAGTTTTGGCAGAGTTTGTATTTCAATTGCCAGTTGTTCTTCTAAGCTGAGAGAGGGGAGAGAGAGGGAGGGAGGGAGAGAAAGAGAGAGAGAGAGAAAGAGACGGAGAGAGAGAGAGGAAGAGAGAGGGAGAGAGAAAGAGAGAGGGAGGGAGAGAAAGAGAGAGGGAGAGAGAAAGAGAGGGAGAGAGGGGAGAGGGAGAGGAAGAGAGAAAGAGAGGAAGAGAGAGGGAGGGAGGGAGAGAAAGAGAAAGAAAGAAAGAGAGAAAGAGAGAAAGAGAGGGGGAGAGAGGAAGAGAGAGGAAGAGAGAGGGAGAAAGAGAGAAAGAGAGAGGGAGGGAGAGAAAGAAAGAGAGAAAGAAAAAGAGAAAGAGGGAGAGAGAGAGAGAGAGAGAGAAAGAGGAAGAGAGAGGGGGAGAGAAAGAGAGAGGGAGGGAGGGAGAGAGAGAAAGAGAGAGGGAGAGAGACAGAGAGAAAGAGAGAGGGAGGGAGAGAAAGAAAGAGAGAAAGAGAGAGAGGAAGAGGAAGAGAGAGGGAGAGAGAAAGAGAGGGAAAGAGAGAGAGAGAGATTTAATAATGAATAAAACTGAATGAAAATTGAAGGCATAATGTTCTACTGATATGCCAGATCTCCAGATTGCAAATGAGATCTAATTGACCCACGGCCATTCCATGGATCTCTTCATGCTCCTCTTTCTCACATCACCTCCTTCAAATCCACTGTGGTCATTGTGGTGCCGTCTTTTATAGCCAGTGGGACTCACCCTTCCGTCCTTCCGAGGTCAGTGAAATAAGGACCCAGATTGTTGGGGGCAAGAGGCTGACTCTGTAAACCGCTTAGAGAGGGCTGTGAAGCACTGTGAAGTGGTATATAAGTCTAGGTGCTGTTGCTATTAACTCTACTATTATGGACTCCACTTACATTGGAGATTCTAGAATTCTTCTCTGCAAGTAGCTTTGAAGAGATTGCTAACCTAAGAAGGCAGAGATAGATAGACACAGAGAGATAAATTGGGAGATTCAGAGATTGAGAGACAAAGACACAGAAAGATAGAAAAATGGAGAGATTGAGAAACTGAGAGATTGAGAGTTTGAATGAAGTATTAAGAATTGAATGCCTGATTGTTCTTCAGTGCTGATGTGCCAGATCTCCAGGTTGCAAATGAGATCTGACTAATCTATCTCATATTGTCTCCTTCAAATCCACCATGGTTATCATGGTGTCATCTTTTATAACATCCAGCCAGCCGGTGTTTTACTCTACCTTAATTCTACTATGGACTTGAGACTTACGTTGGAGATCCTAGAATTTTTCTCTGCAAGTAGCTTTGAAGAGATTACCTACATAAGAAGGCAGAGATCAAGAGATAGAGAGAGAGAGAGAGATGGAGATATAGAGCGATAGAGAGCAATAGAGAGATATGATAGAGAGAGATAGAGGGAAGGAGGGAAGGGAGGGAGAAAGGGAGATTGAGAGAGAGAGAGAGAGAGAGAGATGGCAAGATGGAGAGATTGAGACAGAGAGATTGATTTCATAATGAATAAACTTGAACAAAGTGTTAAAAATTGAAGGCCTAATGTTCTCCATGCTGATGTGCCAGATCCCCATGACTATCATAAAGGTTTATTTTTGCTCCTCCTTTCAAAATCAATATTTAATCTTCCTTGTGAGATTTTAAAAACTAAGTTCTGGATTACAAGAGCTTTTCAAGGCTCACCGGAATGTTGCCATATCAATTAATCTTTCATTGCATAACACTTGATGACACTCAGGAGAGTGCAAAAAAAATGCTAGAATCACATGAGTTCTTGTAACTGGGGATAATATATATGTAGAGTTGGAATGGACCTCCTGATTAGCACCTATCCAACTGGCAATGTAGAATTCCAGCTGCGCATGTCTAATAAAGGAGAGTCCAGAGGCTATCTGGGCAATTGGTTCCAATATTGAATGAAACCTGGTTCAGTAGCAGCAGGGGTGGTATTCAGCAGGTTCTCACCACTCCTGGAGAACCAGTAGCAGAAATTTTGAGTAGTTCGGAGAAACGGCAAATCCCACCACTGACTGGCCCTGCCCCCATCTATCCTCTGCCTCCCATTGAATCCCAGCTGATTGGCTGGGTCTCCTTTGGTTGTCCTGCACAGGAGAATGGAGCTGGAAAGCAGGTTAGTGAGGTGAGGAGAGGGTGGGGATTTTGCAGTATATCCTTTCCCTGCCATGCCCACCAAGCCATACCCACCAAGCCACACCATGCCCACCGTGCCACGCTTACAGAACTGGTAGTAAACAAATTTGAATCCCACCCCTGATCCAGTCCAAAAAGGATGCAGTGAGGGTCATCTAATCCTTGGACTGATTAGATTGCTCTTCCTTGTTTTGTTTTCCTACCTTGATCATAATGTGAACCCTACAGGGTTTGTGAACTTTAGTCAAGCTGCTGATGAGTGTTTTTTGAGATAAATCTCAACTCAAGATAAGTGTAAGGCTTCAATGTAGAGAAAAGCAAAGTCCTACGCTTAGGCAAGAAAAACCAAAAGGACACATATAGACTGGGGGAAACCAGGCTTAATAGCAGATACTTGGAGTGGAATCTTGGAGTCTTAGTAGACAACCAGTTAAATAGGAGCAATCAATGTGCAGCCTCTGCCAAAAAAGCCAATGCAATCCTAAATTGCAGTAACAGAGGGGTCCAATCGAGATCACGGGAAATATTAGTACCAATTTATAAAGCTTTTGTCAGCTTTGGAAGCATGGTGTCCACATTCCTGTGTCTGGGAAAGTAGGACGGGGGGATTTTTAGAGTGTTGGTAGTTAGACATAACAGCATTCTTCATTTTGGTCAAGGTCATGTTATTCCTGCACCTGGAGGAGGAGTGGTTGGAGAGATGTCTCAAGTTGAGACAACTGGTGATTGGACCATGTGATGGACTGATGGGTGCAGGGGTTGGGTTTTGACTTTTGAATTATTAAGAGAAAACCTGGAACTCTCAGATTTGGGTTTTTGCAGATGTGCCAGTATAACTACTCTAATAAAAGGAAAGTTTGAGAAAATGCCTATCTCTGAGTTTTTGATTGGAGTTGGGTTTTTCTGGAACCCTGACAGCTTTGATAAGACCACACTTAAAATATTGTTTCCAGTTTTGCTTACCATGTTTATAAAAGAGATGTTGAGACTCTAGAAAGAGTGCAGAGAAGAACAACAAAGATGATTAGGGGACTGGAGGCTAAAACATATCAAGAATGGTTGATGGAATAGGGTGTATCTAGTTCAATGAAAAGAAGGACCAGGGATGACATGATAGCAGTCTTCCAATATTTGAGAGGCTGCCCCCAAAGAAGAGGGGGTCAAGCTATTCTCCAAATAGCTTGGACAAGAAGCAATGGATGGAAACAAATCAAGGAGAGAAGTAACCTAGAATTAAGGAGAAATTTCCTGACAATGAGAACAATTAATCAGTGGAACAACTTGCCTCCAGAGGTTGTGAGTGCTCCATCACTGGAGGCTTTTAAGAAGAGACTGGACACAGCCACTTATCTGGAATTGTGTAAGGTCTCCTGCTTGAGCAGGGAGTTGGTCTAGAAGACCTCCAAGGTCCCTTCCAACTGTATAATATAACCCCAAAATTCAGAATCTGTCATCTTCTTCCCAGATGTAAGAGCACCTTCTCATTAGCTTGATTTAATGTTCTTCCCACAGCTGTCCTGGATGGAAAATATAGGAGAACCCCATAAGAAACTTGATACATCCCTTTCAATACAAGTCCCATAAAACCCACAGCTCCTATTCTTTTCTCTGTGCCACTTCTACAGAGACATTCACCACCATTGATGAGTCTGTCATCTGCACCTCTATAATTGTCTGGTTTGGTTCTGCAACCCAACAAGACAGACACAAACTTCAGAGGGTAATTAGGACTGCAGAAAAAACAATTTCTACCAACCTGCCTTCCATGGAGGACCTGTATACTGCATGAGTCAAAAAGAGGGCTGTGAAAATATCTACAGACCCCTCACATCCTGGACATAAACTGTTTCAACTCCTACCCTCAAAATGACGCTACAGAGCACTGCACACCAGAACAACTAGACACAAGTGGAGTTTTTTCCCAAACGCCATCACTCTGCTAAACCAATAATTCCCTCAACACTGTCCAACTATATACAAAGTCTGCACTACTATTACTATTAATCTTCTCATCACTCCTTATCACCCATTCTCTCCCACTTATGACTGTATGACTGTAATTTTGTTACTTGTATCCTTACGATTTATATTGACTGTTTCCTAGTATTTCGATTGCTTATGACTATTAGTAAGTGTTGTACCTGATGATTCTTGATGAATGTATCTTTCCTTTTATGTACACTGAGAGCATTTGCAGCAAGACAAATTCCTTGTGTGTCCAATCACACTTGGCCAATAAAGAATTCTATTCTATTCATTGATTACCCTGCCTTTATGTACATTTCCAGGGGTACTCTGATAGCTCTAGGTAATCAAGATAAATTTATTTCTAAATTCATTCCCGCCCCCCGCCCCCCCATATGACCTGTACATTTTGCCCACAAAGGATTGCTAATAGTTCTTATTTTTAGGGCAGAGTTTTTATGTTTCTCATTTTATTGATTGCACTTTTATTGATCAATACACAGTATGCTCTGTATGTCTCCCTGCCTACCTACCTGCCATACTATACGAGTATGCAGCCTGTAATTAAGGTATTACAATTTCGAAACATCGCTGAGTATTGTTGAGCTGTAATGGACAAAGAAGATGGCTTATAACCTCAAACCTTGAGTAAACTCAGCTTGACTGGTTTGTGAAAATGTCTAGACAGCTCCTACCTTCTTGTGAAGTTAGAAGGTGGAAGAAAGGGAAGCTATTCAGATGTCCGGTAGACTAGACTAAGAAACAGACATTAAGTAGGATCCTGGGTGCTCACTGAGTATGGTTGTTTTCTTGCAGATATTTTGTGATCCATCTAGGTAACATCATCAATTCTGCAAGGAAGTGGGATTTGCAGTGAGGAAGAGCAGGAGGAGGAGGAGGACAGTGGGGTCCTTGGTGGTCTCAGAGATTGCTTGTTTTCTTGCAGACATCTCATTACCCAATTAAATATCATCAGTTCTATAAGGAACTGGGATTTGCAGGGAGGAGGACTGTGGTGTTCTTTGTGCTCTTGGAGGTTGGTTGTTTTCTTGCAAACGTAAATCACCATGACCAATCAAGTTCAGAAAGCACCAAGGACCCCACAGTTCAACCCTGAGCTGCAAATATTCCTTTCTGTTGGTGAGCAGAAATCTACTTTCATCAGAACGGTTATAGCAGCCAAATGGTGCACAAATCCTTCATTGGAAGGAAAAGGAAGATGTTTTGACGAAAGACATGTAAACAGCGGAGCCCATAAATCTAACTCAATTACCAACTGTCTCAGGATATTGTTGTGCCATCTCAAAGGCAGAGTTATATGATCATGCTTCTTAGGAGGATATATCCACAGTTTCAAAGCCAAGCCATAATTATATAAGCCACAATCACTTGCAACAGGATTTTAAATTCTGGAAAAGTCAATCTTTGTTGGGATTGCCTTGCTGTGATTTTTCAGATGACTAAACTGGGAAATTAAAAATAAATCCTCTTCTGTCCTCCAGCTGGGTTTTCAACAGATGCTCAAAGGATCAGAATCAGAATAGAGCCAGAAGGAGGTACCTTGGAGGTCTTCTAATCCAACCCCATACTCAAACAGGAGACCCTATAACATTTCAGACAAGTGACTGTCCAGTCTCTTCTTAAAAACCTCCAGTGATGAAGCACCTGTTAGGAATATGTCCAACAATTAGTTGGATTGGCAATATATAAACCAATGATGTATGTTTGTAGCTTTAAGACAAAATCACTGTATTGATTCAGATTGGTTGATTGTATTGTGAATTGCCATAAGAGGAAGCTAGAGATCATGGCTTGCTCTCTCTGACATTCTGCATCTCTGACATTCTGTTGCTATCTAAACTGTACTTATACTTTGATATCTTTGTTTACTGGAAATGATAAAGGCAACCGGTAAGAAGACTTTGTAATTGGATATTCTTTGGATTGTTAAAAGTATGTGACCTGGACTGTTTATTGGACTGTGCTATTTCTTAAAGTAAACTTTAACTCAATTCAGTGTAGCTGTGTGTGGCTGAATAATGTTTCCATGTGCATATCCTTGTTACTCAAGGGTTATTCTGTACATATCATAACATTGGCTATGGACTCAGAGACATATTGAGAATCAGTGTGAATATAAGTTTCATATTCAGCCAACTGATTGCGGTTTATTGTTAAACTACAAATGGCACAAGAATAATCAACCAGTATATCCTAGATAACCCGGTTGGATGGAACAAACTATGTTTCCTGGTCTATGAAGTGCAGCCTACTTCTGCGTAAAGACGGATTATGGACTGTAGTTAATAGTCCACCAGATGTAACAGCTTGGGACCCATTGAATGATGAAGATAAAAAGAAAATAGCTGGCTTTAACTGGGATAATGAAAAGGCTCTTAGTATAATTGGACTGACACTGAATGATCAGCAGTTAGTCCATATTCGTGGTGAAGAATCTGCTGCTAGGTGTTGGGACATTTTGAAGAGGATTTATGTTCGAGATAGTGTGGATGCACACATACACCTTACACGTAAACTGTTTAGAACCCATCTTATAAAAGTTGGCGATATGTTAGCACTTTTGGAGTTTATGAAAAAGACTTTACAAGACCTACAAGAAAAGGAGCTGATTTTCTCAGAGTTGCATCAAGTTTACATCATTCTTTCTTCTTTGGATGAAGCTTATGATTATTATGTGTCTTCATTGGAAGTTTTAAACAGAGATGAACTTACATTGACTGGCATAACTGGAAGACCGTTAGAAGAGTCAAGAAGAAGGCAAGATAGAAATCAACTGAGAGAAAAGCAACCACAGGAAGAAAAACTGTCTTCAACTGCCTATATTGTTAGGAAATGTTTTTCTTGTGGGGCTAAAGGTCAGATATGGTACCAAAATTTGATATTTTTTTGGGTGGGGGGAAAGTCCTAATTTTTAATTTCTACTTATTTATAATAGTTTGGTCTCCCCTTGAAAGCTAGCCACTTTTATAACCATATATATCTTTTACATAATTTCATGCAAAGGCTCTTCAGCTATTATGAAGCTTCCTCCAGCACTGGTCAATACTCCGATTTTATTAAAGTTTTGGGAAGAAACTTTTGATGATAAGTACCATATTTTCCTGAAAATAAGACCTTAGGTCTTATATTAATTTTTGCTCTAAAAGGTCTTATTTTCAGGGAAATACGGTACTCCATCTCACCGGTTGACGATCTTAACTGGGGCTTATTTTGGGGGCAGGGTTTATATTACGAGCATCCTGAAAAAATCACACTAGGGCTTATTTTCCAATTGGGTCTTATTTCGGGGAAACATGATAGGTGTTAAGCACAAATAACACAACCCCCACACAAAGAGTTTAAAATAGCTACTTTATTGACTATTGCCTATTTCACAGGAATCTTCCCGGACTGGAAATTTGTTCCTAGAAAAGACTAGATAAAGTTCAAAGGCATTCGAAAGGGCCCTCTTTGTCTGCATAATGATTCTACACTAATTTCCCACTTGACGCCCCTCCTGACTGGTGCAATCTCTCTTCTGACTGTAAATATTCTAAGAAGGAAGAACATCTGCGCTAGAGTGATATGAATCTTCCATTAGTAAAAGAGAACATATTAGATAGCCTAAAGCCTGCATGTGAGATGGCATTTGCTGATTTATTTCAAGCCTCAGCCTCCCTTCTTTTAAATATGTATTTATTACTTATTTAAACCATGTATACAGCGGCTCGTCTTATAACAAACTCTTGGGCAGCAGTCAACCAGGAATTAAAGCAACATTAAAAACCCCATTTAAAACTACGAAAACCATAAACATTGAAAACAAAAATTTGCATTTTGAATTGGATGGCTTAGGATTATCGGAAGCCAAAGTTGCATAACCTGAAAAAATGAAGTAATTTGTTTCTGTTAGTAAGTGGATATAAATCATCCCCAGAAAAACTTTAAAGGTGCTATCAAGGCCACTCCCTCCTTCCCTCCCTCCCCCCCCCGCATCATGGTAGTTTAATAAAAAGGAGGAATAGAAGCGAATGTGAAAAGCATATTGAGATGGCATATGCAAATATGAAGGTGGCATACTTATCAAACCTTTTTCAGGAAGTGAGACTGGGGCCTATATGTTTGCCTCGAGGAATCTGGAGTTCCTGTTGTTACTTTTCCTCTTCCCCTTCTCTTCTTTCCTCCCTCCCTCACTCTCCTCTCTCTCTTTCTCTTCCCTTTCTCATTCTTCCCTTCTTCTTCCCTCCCTCCCCCTTCCTTTCTTTCCTTTCTCATTCTTCTTTCTCCTGCCACCTTTGCTTCCTCATCCCCTCCTTCCCTTTCTTTCCTCATTCTATCTTCCTTCCTTCCGCCTTACCTCTTTTTTTCCTCCCCTTCCTTTCCCTTCTTTTCCCTTCCCTTCCTCATCCCCTCCTTCCCTTTCCTTCCTCATTCTTTCCTTCCTTCCTTCCACCTTCCTTCTCCTTTCCCCTTCCCTTCGCTTCCCTTCCCTTCCTTAAGTTTCCTTTCCTTCCCTTCATTTCCCCTCCCTTCTTTTCCCTTCTCTTCCCTTCATCAATCTCCTTTCCTTTCCCTTCCCTTCCCTTCATTTTCCCTTCCAAACAGAAACCACGGAAGTCTAACAAAGATGAAAAGAAAGTTTATTGGGTGAAAAGTTCTCGGATTTGCCTTGGCAAATGTCCCTCCTGTCTCGAAGCTTCAGAACTACCGGCAGCCAGCTTATTCTCTTCAGTCTTCCGCCTTCCTACCTGTAATCAGTGGCCACAGCTTGATGTTCTGTTGTCACACCTGCCAAGGGCCTTCCCTTTTGGTTATCCTCCCACATATAGGCTGAAAATTGGCAATGTCTGTGGGAGGCTTGCATACAAGGAGCTTAATTAGACGGGATTGGCTAACTTCTTCCCTCATTCAAGCCTATTTCCCTGGAATGACCGATATATGCTCGGGAGCTTCTGTTCAAAAGTTCAGAAGAGCTACAGCGCGCACCTAATGCGGAGCAACCTGGCAGCTTCCTCCTGGTTTGACTTTGAAGGGAGAAACTTGGAGTGTCCTGGGCTTGTTCTTCAGTTCTTCCTAATCTCCTGAGACAGTTTACTATAGTCACTGAGATAATATTTTTCTTTTAAATCTCTGCTGAGGCTGATGAAAGAGCAACGGACTCTTGAACCACTGGGCAGTCTTAATGTTATCCTGAGCTTCTGCAGAGTTGCTACAGCAACCTCTTTTCTCTGTGAATCAGGATTCAGCCGAGGCTCATTTTTTCTTCTTTTCTTTTTCTTCTTTTCTTTTTTGCTGATTTGCCTTTCACCATCCTGCGAGTCCCGTTGGCAGAAGTTATTGAGTCCCTCCCTCCATTCCAGGTTGGTTTGCATCTTCGGGAGCACGTAGTTGGTGCAGGGGAATTGTGGACACTCTGCAGGTTTGGTGCTTGTCCTAAACTGGGATGCAATTGGGATTAGGAAAGAATTGCTAAAGCGAATCCTGCTTGTAATACAAACGTGCCTTCTCTTTCCATCATAACCTGATGGTACCTGGGATTGCATCCAAACAAGAATAGTGTAGATGAGCAGGGTTCTAAAACTGAGCTTATTCCTTACAAAGGCAAGAGAGGCTTGTATTGTAGCTAAGCGAGGAGAGAAGCAACCTAGAACTAAGATGAAACCTCCTAACAGTGAGAACCAGTGGAACAGCTTCTTACCAGAGGTAAGAATCACAGGAGGCTTTTAAGAAGAGCCTGGACAGCCACGCCCACAGAACCAGTAGTAAAAAAAATTTGAATCCCACCACTGATCATAACATTATGGCAGGATTTTGATAAGGACCAGGAAGTCCTTTATTCCTTAAATACATGATTTCATGTTGCAGTGAAATAATGTAGGTCCTCCTGCAGGAACAAGGGGTTGGATTAGATGACCTCCAAAGGTCCCTTTCCAGATCTGTTACTGCAACTTTCATCTATTGACTGTATTTTGGGTCTGCCTTTGACTTCTCAAACGCCTTGAGAACAGGGGACACTGCCCTCAGCTTGGTTTTAAAATAAATAAATAAATTGGAAAGTGAAGCATGCATAATAAGAGTTGGGATGAAGTGCACGGAATCCACGGCAGGCCTTGGGGAGTTGCAGAAAAACTATGCGCAAACCTTCTCAAAATGTAATGGCGTAACAGGAATGGGATTTCTCCAGGCTAGAGGCTTTTTTTGATTCTTTTGTACCTGAGATAAGCAATAAATAAAACAGAGACAATTAGCCCTCCAGCATAGGAACACATGCAGACGGAATGGAAGCATTTTAATTGGTGCCTGCCTCTTGAATTTTCATCCGTTCATTTCCTGCATTGTTTGAAGAAAGTAAAAGTGACTGTCTATCTTCTTGTCTGCTTGTCTGTCTGTCTGTCTGTCTGTGTCTGTCTGTCTGCCTGCCTGCCTGCCTTTCTCTCCCTCTCTCTCTATCTCCCTCTCCCTCTCTCTCTCTCTCTCTCTCACTATAAGATTTTTTAAATTAAAGTGTTTTGGGAAAGTTAGACAATCCAAGGCACCACAAAAAATATTTTTGCCAGGACTGCATTAATGCAAAAATACTTAAAATAGACTAATATCTATATTTGATTCATATTAAGCAACTTCAGATTGTGTGAGTTTAAAAGACTCCAGTAAACCAAAACCAGCAATGAAAGCATTTGATAGATAGATAGATAGATAGATAGATAGATAGATAGATAGATAGATAGATAGATAGATAGATAGATAGATAGATAGATGGATAGATAGATAGATAGAGTGTGTGTGTGAGAGAGAGACACACAGAGAGAGACAGACACACACACACACACACACAGAGACAGAGACACAGAGAGAGAGAGACAGGGAGACAAGGAGAGAGAGACACACAGAGAGAGACAGAGATAAAGAGGCAGAGAAAGAGACAAAGAGACAGAGGATATATGTATGTATGTATATGTATGAATATGTATATGGGTGTATATGTATGTGTGTATACACACATATATATTATATAGATACACACACATATGCTTGTCATTGCTGGTTTTGGCTTACTTGAAAGTCTTTTAAAGTCATATATATATATTATTATTATTTAAAATTATCAGCTTAAAAACCTTACACACACACATATATATATATATACTTTGTGTTACAACACCCTGCTAAGCCCCAATTAAGGGAGAAAGCATACGTGCTTTCTTTTCTGTCTTTTGGCTCATCATCAGAGTCCATACCGACAGAAAGCTATTTGTTTCGTTGTCCTTTTGTTTACATGTGTGTTAAGTTTTGAGCTGATAAATAATTGGGGCTTAGCAGGGTGTTGTAACACAAAGTATATACTCATTCCCCTGCCTCAGCTGAACAGGATAGAACCAGTGGTCTAATGGCAATTACAACTGCCTCACGTGTAATACTTCCCTAGTTCGAATCCCAGTAAGGGTATGGCTAGCTGAAGAGAGCTAACTAGCTCAAATAGATCTATCCTAGTCTCCCTTGTTTAATTATTATCAACTTAAACCTAACACACACATACACACACACACACACACACACACCCACACACATATATAAAATGTGAATAAGAATATTCACATATTTGTGTGTGTGTGTGTGTGTATTCATATTGTGGTTATATTATCAGTCCTTCTATAAGAGTGAAGGACATTTCAAACAAGCAGGGTGGTAAAACATCGAAGGCTGCGCTGGGAAAGCATACTTGAAAAGTGAAGCGTTTCTGATAAACTGGATCAAAAAATCCGAAGTATTTCCAGGTGGCTGAAAATATCAGTTTTATGACCAGCTGGTGTCTGGGTGGGAGGAAAAAAAATTGGTGACCCTGGTAAATTGTTGCCGCATATGTGACAAGCCGAGGCGGTTTACTGACCTTGAGAAAGGAAAATATCTTGAGCCTTTCTTGCCTTTTTTTTTTTTGCTCTGTCTGAGATCTTCCAGTGATGATTGCCTTGAGTTGAGATCTGTCCACTTTCTCTTGATTTCAAAATCCACTTCCCCCCAATCATAATCCAATAATTCTAATTCTTCTAAGGCAGGTAGTCCTTAGAACACATAACAGTTCACTTAGCGACCGAAAAGGGACTCATGCGACCAGGTTTCACACTTGTGACCATGGCAGAGACCGTGGTTTCCATTTGGGATGCTCAACAAGGGACTCATATTTATGATGATTGCAGCACCCCCTGTGGACCATGAGATCTCCTTTTGCTCACCTTCTGATGAGCGTGGGGAAGCCAGATTCCTCTTAACGTCCATGTTGCTAATAGATGAAACCGCAGCGACTTCCCTTCACCAACAGTATAAGAAAAGTCGTAAAATGGGATGAAACTCAGGTAACTAAGGTCTCGCTTAGCAACATACACTCTGGGCTCAATTGTGGTCATCTGTGATGACCCAGGGTGGGATACAAAACAAACACCATCACAGAAAACAATTGAAGCCCCTTTTATTCCTTCACTTTGCTTCAAGCTCCAAGATTCTTGATGGAAGACCAAAAACTAACACGCAAAACAGTTACAAGAAGGAAAAATGCAACACAAACCAGGCAAGATAAGGGCTGGAGGACGTCCACCCAGTGTGTGTTATCTGTGGACGCCAAATTCAAAAGAGGAACCATAACTAAAGATATTTCCATACCTTTGTTTCCAGCACTCGCCAGTACTCATGTCCATACCCTTAACGTTGTCACAGATGCAGGCCATGAAGAGCCCCGCCACCATCAAGGCCCTATACCTAACACGTAGAGCCCGTCTAGCCTTATCATCTCCTCCTGGCATCTCAGGATGGAGCGGGACTGGTCGGGTCCTCCTTGAATAAGAGAGAGGATAAGGAGGATAAGAGAGACGGATGAGGTGCGAGGAGAGACGAGAGATGAGAGCAAAGAATAGAGAGAGAGAGGTGTTGTATGCGAGAGAGAGAGAATGCGGAGGGAAGGAGAGAGAGAGAGAGAAGAGAAAGAATGTGCGAGAACCGCACGAGCGAGAGAGAAGAAGGAGAGGAGAGAGAGAGAATGATGAGAGAATGAGCGAGAGATTTTGGTTCCTTTTTCTTCTGACAGCCTCTCCACCTTTGACTCTATTTGCACAGGGAGACAGGCAAAACATTAGTTGACTGGGGCCAGGACCACAACCAGTGTCCTTGCTTGATGTTTATTGTGGAAGCAATTCGTCCGGGAAACCTCTCCGTTTGAGAACGAGGCCTTACGACTCAAGTAGGATCGAGGGCTGGATAATATGATACTTACTAATTTAGCTCGGGATGGCCCTTGACACAGTTGTAAGACAACTCTTCTTCCCGTTCCCACCCCCCCAAGCAATTGTGACTCGAAGGGAGGGGTGTGTGTGTGTGTGGGTGTGGTGATGCTGAGTGTGCTTCGGTGTGTGGGTGGGAACGCAGAAGGTATAAAGTTCTTTATAATAGCTACGCACTGTACCTTTTGAATGAGTTGGCACCGGTGCTTGGGCAGTTCAAATGCAAGAAGTACACATCTGTCCCATGACTTTGGGACCCTTATTAAATCAGGAGGTACAGAAGAAAAATCGGTTCAGAGTGACAAGCAATATATTTTTTAAAACGCTGGAGTGTAGAGATCTTCGTTAATGGGCTTTTGAAAAGGTAGCTCTTGTTTTTGTATTTAGAAGCGGTCCAGTAATGAGTTTCGGTATGTTGAAATGAAAACCAATTTTTGTTCCCCATCCTCTATGCTGGAGGGCTTTAGAGCCCCACCTGGATTTGCGGACGTGCGAAGTTTTCGTGTAATTGACTCTTTTTATTTTTTATTGTGTCTTGTAGAATTGGCAATTGGAAAAAAGAGGTAAATGTTGCCACGTCTGCATGGGCTTGTTGCCACAGATAAAGATTTGCAATATATTATTTATATTCCCCATCGGTATATTTACGTAGTATTGAGAATCTGTATTGTATAGTGGTATAGGAGGGATGGATGGATGTGTATTAGTATATAGCTGTGGGTGCTGTGTTATGGATTGTGTATAGATAGGACCG
>CM042848.1:28820206-28967706 GCA_023653725.1 Bungarus multicinctus
AAGAACAGTGGTAGAAATTGGGTATGTCTTAATTTAACGAAAAGAAGGATTAGGGGAGAAAGGGGTAGAGAAAGTATTGAATTGAAAACTGGGTAGATCAAGTCTAGTGAAAAGAAGGACTAGGAGGTGGTACATTAGTATTTGAGGGGTTGCCACAAAGAAGAGGGAGTCAAGCTATTCTCCAAAGCGCCAGAACAACTTAGAATAACTTTATTGTCACTTTGAATGTGTAGTAATCAGCAGACATTAAAATGAAATTTCATTGCATACAGCTGTCAAATATACACTATATAACCATGACAAAATAAAAAAAATACAAAATTATGCATATGCCCACATATTATATGACACAAAGGAGAGAGGCAGAGAGACAGAGACAGAGACAGAGACAGAGAGACAGAGAGAGAGAGAAACACACAGAGAGAGACAGAGACAGACAGACAGAGACAGAGAGAGAGAGACAGACAGAGACAGAGAGACACAGAGAGAGACACAGAGAGAGAGAGACACAAAGAGAGAGACACACACACAGAGAGAGAGAGAGACAGACAGAGAGAGACAGACAGAGAGAGACAGACAGAGAGAGACCAAGACCGAGAGAGAGAGAGAGAGAGACAGAGATATGTCAAGAAGCAATGGATGGAAACTAATCAAGTAGAGAAGCAACCTAGAACTTCCTGACAGTGAGAAGAATTAACTAGTGGAACAATTTGCCTCTAGAAGTTGTGGGTGCTGCAACAGTGGACATTCCAAGAAGAGACTGGACAGCCACTTGTCTGAAATGATTTAGGCCCAGGTCTTTTTGCTTGAGCAGGGGGTTGGATTAGAAGACCTCCAAGATCCCCTCCAATTCTGTTATTCTGTTCTGTTACACCCCTTTGCTCTTCCACTTTTCAATTTTCTTTTTCCTCAGCTACCCCATTGCTGTTTTCCCGCTCTGCATTTTGTACCCCTCCAAATCTTGTCTTTCTCTCCTTCTCCACTTCCTCTTTCCATGTCCCCAACTGCTCTGTCTTTCTGCTTCCTGGTCTGTCTCCCTCCTTTTTCCCATCTGTTTTGCATCTATTTTTTTTTTCTACTAACACAGGAGCTGACATTCGCTCAGCCTGCCCAAAGCTTCCCTCCTGACCCAGACCTGCATAAGTTGAGGAGGGTTACTATTTTTTTCCCAGTTATTCCATTTATTTGTTCTCCCATGTAGGAGTTTTGTTTTAATTGTCTCATATAATCAAGAACAATTTGTTGGATTTTGTTGAAGGCTGGTGGCCATCTTCAATCTTTAGAGAGAATGACGAACTCCATGTTCAAGAAAAATGAGCTATTTCATATCACATTAAACTTATGTAGAATCATAAGGTTGCATGAGGCCTTGGAGGTCATCTTATCTAACTTCCTGCCCAAAACAGAAGTCCTTAAGCCATCATGGACAAACAATGGTCCAATCTTCTCTTTTTAAGAGCCACCAGTGATGGAGTACCCATAACTCTGTGAGGCAGGCTGTTTCACTGATTAATCTTTCTCACTGTCAAGAAATTCCTCCTTATTTCCAGATTGGAACTTCTTCTGATGAGCTTCCACCTGTTTTGACCTAGGCTTCCCCAAAAAGCACTAAGCAGACTCTTTGTCCCAGCAAAATCCCTTTTATTAAATGAAGGTGAATTTCTTGCATTCACCTTCAGCCAAAGGCCTGGCAAACAGTCTTTCAAGGCGGTAATTAGGAGCACAGACCTTATCTAGCCTGGAGAGCTGCCAAGTAACTATTTCCAAATGCAGTGCTGACAAGGAAGGGCTAGGCACAGAGTCTCTGCGATGCACAGTGTTTTGGAGCGGCAATGAAGAGGCACACACGTATAGTGATTCAGTCTTTTTGTTTATTTGCAGGACACCGACTGACTCGGCGGCGCGGCAGCCCTTCTTTTAAAGGGCTCCCGCGCCTAAGCCAGCCAATGACGGGGCGAGGATCTCCCGCCGGAATGTAGACCAATGAACAGTAAGTATTTCAAATATTAACCAATCCAGAACACCCCTCCCTCCTTGGTCCAGTCTGACCAATCAGGAGCCGCGCCTATGTTACGTAATCACGTAGATAGGCGGGGCTCCTGTGAGTCCGACTGGACCTGCGCGGCTCAGTTGCGTCGTTACCATCGGCTGGTGCGGAAGGACCTGTTGCTCCTCTCGCCTCCGGCCCTGGAAACTTCGAGCAGGTCGAGCCGGCTGCGTCACTACCAACGGGCCTAGCTGGGCTAGTTGACGTGGCCATGCCGCTCCCTGCTCGGCCTGGATTATCGACGATCCTGTCAGATGTTTCAGCGGGACGTTCTTCAGGATCAGGTGCGTAGCAGCGCGACCCGACCGGAGCTAGAGTTGAGGGTGTGTGTGTGTGAGTTAGGGCGTCATTGTTTGTTAGTGGGCTTTCCTTATCCTGACTGCTTGGTGGTTGCTCCCCTTCCCCCCCAGGAAAATCGCCAGGTCTGGGAAGGGTGCGAGTTCGGAGTTGGTCTATGTGTCGCTTCCAGCTTTTGCCATCAGCAGTGGTAAGCCGGTAAGAACAGGGTCCGGTTAGATGTGTGATGGTGGCTGGCACCCATAAGGGGTGCCCTACCAAGTTTTTAGCGTAAACTAAATCCCCAATTCGGAATGTTCGGACTCTGGTTGAAGAATCCAGGGGTTTATCTGTAGAGTAGGTAGGGTGTAGTCTATCGAGAGGGGAACATAGTTTTCTCCCCATAAGTAATTCAGCAGGAGTTTTGTTAGTAGTGCTACTAGGTGTAGTGTGTTGGAGGAATAATAATTTGTCGATGCATGCTTGTATAGGGCCCTGGTCTAACTTAAGAAGGGTCTCCTTGGTAAACCGGACCATGCGTTCGGCCCGTCCATTCGCTGCCGGATGTGCCGGCGCGGTTAAGGCATGGCGTATGCCCAAACTTGCTAAATAACCCTCAAATTCTGTAGCCGTGAATTGAGGGCCGTTGTCAGATACCAGGACGTCTGGTAAGCCGTGGGTGGCAAACCAGTGACTGAGCTGTCGTATGACGGCCTCACAAGAGGTTGATTTCATGAGGCTCACTTCTAACCAGTTGGAATAAGCGTCTACCAGAATCAAGAAGGTATGCCCCTTAGTCGGACCCGCAAAATCTATGTGGACTCTAGACCAAGGGCCCCTAGGTAGATCCCACTCAGTGGCTGGCGCCTTTGGGGGTGAGGGCCGGGAAGTCTGGCAGGGCTGGCAACCCACGACCCAGTCGGTAACATCCTTGTCTAACCCAGGCCACCATACATAACTTCTGGCTAAACTTTTCATCTTTACCACCCCGGGGTGTCCCTCATGCAATAGTTTCAATATGGGATTTCTCAGTTTTAGTGGAATGACCACTCGATCCCCCCATAGTACACAGCCTTTTAGTACGGAAAGTTCCATTTGTCTCTGTTTAAACGGTCTGTACTGTTCTTGTAAATCAGAGTCTGGCCAACCCTTTATGATCCACCTACTCACGGTATGCAGTAGGTGGTCGTTAGAGGTTTCGTGCGCGATGTCTGCTGCTGTCATCGGGAGGTCGGGCAGGGTCTCAGTCAAAAAGGTTGAGGTGCTGGGGTTTGGTTCAGGATCAGAGTCTGGTAACGGGCAACGACTTAAAGCATCGGCGTGCGTGATGGTCGGACCCGGGCGGTAAGACAGGGTGTAATTGTAAGCGGCCAGGAATTCTGACCATCTTGTCATTCTGGGTGATAAAATATGAGGAGTGGGTTTGTCCCCCGCCAGAATACCTAGTAGGGGTTTGTGGTCGGTGATGATAGAAAATGATCGGCCATACAGGTATTCATGGAAACGTTTAATACCCGAAATTATGGCTAGTGCCTCCTTGTCCAGTTGACTGTAATTTCTTTGGCTTTGGGACAAAGTTTTTGAATAGAAGGCAATCGGAGCCTCTCTGCCGTTAGGTAGAAGGTGGCTCAGGACAGCTCCGATCCCAAAAGGCGAGGCATCACAAGTTAGTAACAATGGCAAAGTCTCGTTATATTGAATTAACACTTGTGCTGAAGTGATCATGTCTTTAATTTTGTTAAATGCTGTTTCTTCCCGATGTCCCCACTTCCACGACATGTCTTTGTCCAAAAGTCTATGCAAGGGTTCCGCCACCGTGGCTTTCTGGGGCAAAAAGACATGGTAAAAATTTATCAACCCTAGGAAAGCTTGTAGGTCAGCCTTGTTAGTTGGGGTGGGGGCATTTTTGATAGCACGGGTTTTTCCTGCTGTTGGGTGGATGCCATTGCCATCGATTAGGTATCCCAAAAACTCTATTTTGTCCGTGATAAGGGTGCATTTGTCTTTTTTGACTTTTAACCCAGCCTCAGTAAATTTGGTAAGCACTTTTCTTAGGCGGTCTCGCAGTTGCAATTTGTGTTTAGCTGCAATTAGGACGTCATCGAAATACGGAATGACTCCTGGAATTCCTTGAAGGAGGCGTTCCATAAGAGATTGAAAAATGCCTGGTGCCACGCTAACGCCAAATTGGAGGCGATTACACTTAAAGGCACCCCGGTGTGTTACAATAGTTTGGGCTTCAGCTGTTTTTTTGTCAACGGGCAGTTGCTGGTAAGCCTGAGCCAAATCGAGTTTAGCGAAAATCTTTCCGCCTTTGATAGAATGTAGCAAGTGTTGTACGACAGGCACGGGGTATGCGCTCTGTTGTAGTGCATGGTTGAGGGTCGCCTTATAGTCCCCACAAATACGAACCGACCCGTCTGCTTTTATAGGGGTCACTATAGGGGTCTCCCATTTAGCGTGGTCAACTGGTTCGAGGACCCCTTGCTTGACTAGTTTATCCAGTTGTTCTTCTATTTTTGGCTTTAAGGCAAAAGGTACCCGTCTAGCCTTTAGTCTAATTGGGGCTACCTTAGGGTCTATGTTAAAAGAAATCGGGTTACCCCGGTACTTGCCTAATTCTTCGCTGAACAGGTCCTGGAATTCTTGAATGAGATCTGCCTCCCAGTCAGCGTCTGTGATATGGTTGATACCGGTCATCCCTATTCCCAGCGGTTCGAACCATTCCAGACCTAAAAGGCTTGGTCTGTTCCGGTCCACGATTGTTAGGGGAAGAATCTCAGTATGGTTGTTGAAGGTTACCTGGAAATGTCCAATCCCTACTACCGGAATTTTGTTTCCCTGGTAGTCTTTAAGCGTTAATTTCTGTTTGTCTAGTTCGCTTCGCCGTATGTCTGGAATCAATTTCTTAATAGTGTCCCACGAAACCATGGAAAGGAATGATCCCGAATCCACTTCCATTTCACAATTTTTTTCTTCAATTCTTACTTGCACGTGGACTTTTTTAACGTTTTTTGTATTAGAGTGACCAATTATTATTGTTTGGTGTGTTTCTTCTTTCTTGTAAGATGACTCTTTAAACTTTCTATTCCTTCCTTCCTGGCTCCAACGGTTGTTTGTTTTCTTTTCTCTCTCTCTTGGAGGAGGGCTTTCTCTTCGCCTGGGGCTGTAGCTTGATCGGGCTCTGCATACCCTTGCGATGTGCCCTTTCTTTTCACACTTTCGGCATATTGCGTCTATGAAACGGCACTCTGATCTGGGGTGGTTTCCACCACAACGGTTGCATTCAAAATCAAACCGCCTGGTTGCCCACTCTTTTTTCCCTCTCGCGGCTTTTAGGTGGCAAACCTCGTCTTCTTCACTACTGGTCTCAGTTTCAAGATCCTCGTAGTGTGTTGAGGTTTTTCCTTGTTCATCGTCAGCTTTGGTGGCTTCTTTGGATTTGTGGTGTGCAGCTTGATTAATCTGTTTCATTCTTGCCGCCGATTTGTGAGCAGCTTCGGCTGCGGTGGCTTCTTCGATGGCCTCTGTGGCTGTTATTTTGGGTCGGTTTAGTAACTTACTCTGCAATATTGGATCTTTTAAACCTAAAACGATCCGGTCTCTCAGAGCCTCGTTGAAATCCGAGAATTCGCACTCTCCACCTATTTCTCTTAAATCTGCCACGAAATCGGCGATAGGTTCACCTTCTTTTTGGTTCCGGAGGTAAAACTCATGGCGCTTTATCAGGCAGGAGACTGTGGGAGCGTAGTGTTTCCTCAGGATCTTCTCTAGCTCGGGCCAAGTTAGCGTTTTGACATCGATTGGAGACGCTAGCGCCTTTGCCATCCGAAAAACGGCTTGGCCGCAGTGGGTCAAAAACACCGCTCTCTTCCGATGATCCGACACTCCGCTCAGATCGCTACTCTCCAAAAACATGAGGAATCGGTCCACATACGTCTGCCATTCCTCCTTTGCCGGATTGAATTTCTCAGGCGGTGCGTTGCTTCCGGACATGATGCCGCTCGCTCTCCGCCGCTATTCACTCTCTAAACGTGTTGCCTCGATCCCACCCTCGTCGCCAGTGTTTTGGAGCGGCAATGAAGAGGCACACACGTATAGTGATTCAGTCTTTTTGTTTATTTGCAGGACACCGACTGACTCGGCGGCGCGGCAGCCCTTCTTTTAAAGGGCTCCCGCGCCTAAGCCAGCCAATGACGGGGCGAGGATCTCCCGCCGGAATGTAGACCAATGAACAGTAAGTATTTCAAATATTAACCAATCCAGAACACACAGACAGATCTTCACGCTGCTGCAACAAATGAACGAATTGTTTCCTGCAAAAGCCCCCTCTCCTTTTGCTCCTCTTTTAATCCCTCTGGGAGGAGCCATTCACCATCCGCCTGTGGCTTTACTCCCACGTCAACCTTTAGTTCATAATTGTTCTTTTCTTTTTGCAGCTCTGCACATGCACAGGCTGGGAATGGATCCAGCTGCTCTCCCGCCTCACTGCTGTCCAACTCCGAAGGCAGCTGATGACTGCCAGCCTGCCCTGGCCCCATCTCTGCCTCTGATGCAGAGCCCTTGTCAGAGCCTTCCTCAGCCTCCAGGATTGGCCCAGGTTCCTCTCCAACCTCCTCACTGTCCGATTCTGCTGCCAGCTCCATTAGCCTCCGCCGGGCCATAACCCCACCCTTTGCTTCTTGTCCTGCCTTCAAGTGCTATGGTGAATAAATCCACCTTCTGTTTTCTGTGACAGCCCTTCGAGTATTGGAAGATGTTATCATGTCATCCCTAAGGCTTCTCTTTGTTAGGCTAAACATATCTGGTTCCCTTTGCCGTTCATCTTATGATTTAATCTCCAGACCTCTTATCGTATCTGTTGCACTTTTAAACAATTGGTATAGTTAGAGACCACAACAAAATATTGAAAATAATTTCATAACATAACAGAATAACAGAGTTGGGAGGGACCTTGGAGGTCTTCTAGTTCAACTCCTTGCTTGGGCAGGAGAGCCTGTACCATTTCAGAGAAATGGTCATCCAATCTCTTTTTGAAAGTCTCCAGTAATGGAGCAACCACAACTTCACAAGCTAAGCTGTTCCACTGGTTGATTGCTCTCACCATTAGAAATTTCTCCTGAATTCTAGGTTGCTTCTCTCCTTGATTAGTTTCCATCCATTGTTTTGCATCTTGCCTTCTGGTGCTTTGGAAAATAGTTTGACACCCCACCCCTTGTCTTTGTAGAAGTCCATCAAATATTGGAACGCTGCTATCATATCTCCCCTAGTCCTTTTTTAAAAAAAAAAATCCAATCCTTTTTTTTTTTTAATGTGGTTATGGCCAACAACTTGACTTTTAAAAACTCTCTCCATGGTCTCCTCCATCAGGAATGTTTTGTGAAACAAGACTCTTAAAATTATCTTGATCTGTCGTGGGAGTAGATCAAACAAGGATAAGTTTATTCTGATGTATCAAAGGCCATCAAAAAGGGTTTATGTCATAATCAACACCGAAGTGGATTTGAATACTCATTTATATGGCCATGTCTTATCTCCTTTTTGACCAGATTTTCAGTTCAAAATATAGTCCATCAAAATGTTCTCTGCATTGGCCCGGAGAGTAATTTAGTTGGATTTATTCCCAGTTTGGGATAATTATTCAGGAAAAGCTAGCAATAAGTAGTGAACAATCTGCAGAAAGGATAAATAAAGAACAGAAGAGGACTACGTTAAAAGATCTAGCACACTTGAAAAATTATTGCATTGAAACAGAATGAAAAATTGGAATATGTCGTGAAAGGAAGGAAGCAAGGAACAGATGGGATGGGAAACGATATCAGAACATTTTAATTATGTATAAGAGTATAGTAATTAATGAACTATGTTTCAGTATATGATACTAATATAATGTCACCAATATGTAAAGCTACTCATTACATGACATCATGCTATAGTGATGATTGGCAGATTTATGTTACTTATTGTGGGAAGAGCTGCGTGCATGAAAGATGGAGGATGTGAGACTCATTCAAAACAGGGAGAAAGAATTGCTCAGAAACATTTCAGTTCAATTAGCCAGTGAAGAATGATGACTTTGAAGAAGATCTAAGAAATTCTGTTCTTACAATAATCTGTGAGGTCCTTTGAGCTCTCTGAGCTTGATTGTTTTCACATGATAAGAACTCGTTAATTGCACAACATATGGGTGGATTTCACCATAATCTCAACTGGGAAATTGTGAGCATCTTAGAAAAAGTTAAGTTGAAAAATGCTAGAGGATTCCTGGAAGTCTGGCACTCACCCAAATCAGCCATCAACGGGCACATAGAGATAAACAACAACTACATACCATTCAAAAGAGACAATCAAAAAGCAAGTAAATAAACAGAGTGCTACCTCGATACTCATTGTTAATTAAAGACAGATTTCTTGGGTGTCCAATCAACTTGGCCAATAAAGAATTATAACCTATTCAGTTCTGTTCTGTTCTCTCCTTCTCCTCTCCTCTCCTCTCCTGTTTTGTTCTACAAAACCAAAATGATTAAGCAGAAGACACAAGGAGACAAATTCCTTGTGTGCCTAACCACACTTGCACAAATAAAGCTTTTTCTGTCCTGTCCTATCCTATCCTATCCTATCCTATCCTATCCTATCCTATCCTATCCTATCCTATCCTATTCTTTGCTATTCTGCATTCTTTTCTCTTACCTTCCCTTCCATTTCATTCCCTTCCCTTCCATTCTATTTCTGTAAAACTCCAATGTTTCCACATATTAATTTTGTCTGAGTTTAATAAAGGTATCACTGTGGATTTTATGCATCGTCGTGATTGAAAAGCAAGCATATCTTCAAATCTTTTGAGGTGGAATCGATAATTATCCCTATGACATTTAAGCTGTTGATTGTTACCTAGAGAGCATTTAATCACTCAGAAGACATTTTAAATATTAGATTTCATCACCAACAAAATTTAGCTATCTCTCCACACAAAATGAAATGTTGACACAGAGCTTAGTTGGAAATATGACTAATATAGGGGAACTAAAGTATTATGTAAACAATTTGACCTTTCGTGCTTTTTTTTTTTTTAATGTTAGGCTTAAGTTTATAGTTTGACATCTGGAATTTATCTGGTTTAAGAACAAGCAGTTTTTTTTTTTTAAAAGAACCTTAGAGCTGGATCCAGGTTTTATTAAGAACAAACCAAAGTGATGTAACATTTGTCATGCTTAAAAGAGATCCACTGAAATGAATGAGACAGGAAAAATCATGATTAATCCAAGTTCTCATTGACTTCAAGAGGACTTCTCGGAGGGTGGCTTACCCTGAGATCCTAGAAAGAATTGGGTTCTAAGATTGAGATTCTAAGATTGAGTACCAACTACTCCTTCACAATCAGGGGAAAAAAATAAGAGGTGAATTTGAACCTTACTTTGAAGAGGATGTATTTATTGGTTTTTTCAGTACTTTAGCATCATAATGAAAGTTATCTCCATGCCATGGAAATTAGAATGTTCCATTGGATATAGTGGGCATCTCCCTTCGTGACCACATCCCAAATGACATGATTTGACAACATTTTGGTGTGGCACCAATTATGGAGAAGATGGGAGAAGGCTGGCTCCTCTGGCATGGACATGTCCTGAGAGCAGCATCTTCCACCGTTGCCAAGACTGCCTACCAACCGTAAGTCAATGGCTGGTGACTTTGTGTGCCCAAAACAGAGATGACAAGACACCATCAACAAAGATATAAAAGCTGCGAGCCTGGAAATGCAGCTGACTGTTCAAAGTGGCATTCAATGATCTGAAAGGAGGAGGAGGAGGAGGAGAAAAAGAAGAAGAAGAAGAAGAAGAAGAAGAAGAAGAAGAAGAAGAAGAAGAAGAAGAAGAAGAAGAAGAAGAAGAAGAAGAAGAAGAAGAAGAAGAAGAAACTTCATACATGAACTAGCACAATAAATTAACATTTCAACTAGATTAGTAGAACCCAATAAAATACAAACACTAAACAGTTATATGTTCAAATATCAATCTCTAGGCCATTTAACCAGAACTGAAGAAGCTTCTTGGGGAGAAGCAAAATGAAAATAAAGCAAAATCAGAAAGTCCAGTGGCCTTTGGGGCAACCATGACCAGGATGAACCTCCCTAGACATCTTCCAGTATCTTTTTCAGCTTCTCAATCAAACTTACGACCTTGGGAAACCTATTTGTTTCCCATACAGATCCTTAACCAGGTCTGAACCTGCTTAGTTTCTGAGTCCAGACAAGATAAGCTTGATGCAACCACCTTCAAAGATGTGAGTACAATATGGATTGATTATTGATCTCTCTGTAAATATAAACCTCAGGCCATTCAATTCAGCTTTTAGAAATCCCTTGAAGTTGACCGTGAAGAACGGGAAACAGATCATTTCAGAAAAACCAATTAGCTCATGTTATTTCCATCTTAATTCTGTTCTTTTTAAACTTGTTACAACTATTAAGAGCCCATGATAGAATTAGAGTAACAATATTATTAACTTTTAGAATACAGGTGGCTTGTCCCTACCGTATTATTCCACACCAATATATTGAGAAAAATACAGGAATAAATTTTCTGTCTACCTGAGAGACGAAACGTCTTCAAAGAAAAACCAGAAAGTCCAATTGCCTCTTGAAAAAAGCACCTTTGGGATATCTAAGGTAAAGATAAAAGTTCCCATCCCACCTATCTGCTAGTCGTTTTCAGCTCTAGGGGGCACTGCTCATCTCTGTTACAAAGCCAAAGAAGAGCCAATGCTATCCGAAGACGTCTCCGTGGTCATGTGGCCAGCATGACTATTTATTTATTTAATTAAATTTTTATGCCGCCCCCTCTCCCGCAATGGGACTTGGGGCGGTGTACAGCCAAAATAAAACCACACAATAAATAGAATTTAAAATAGATTTAAAAAGAATTAAATTAGTGGCTGAAAGAATACAATAAAACAAGGTATAAAAGTTAAAATTACCAAAAAATTTAAAAATTTAAAATCCTAGTAATTGATACTAGGCCAGACTGGTCTGTTGGAAGAGGTGGGTCTTTAATGCGCGCCGGAAGGTTTGCAGGTCAGTAATGGCTCGCATCTCTGGGGATAATTCATTCCAGAGGGAGGGTGCCCCCGCAGAGAAGGCCTGCACCCTTGAGGCCGCCAGCTGACACACCCCAAGAAGGCCCACCCTGTGGGAGCGCACTGGTTGGCGGGGGGCCGATGGTGGCAGCAGGCGGTCCTGACTAAATGCCAAAGGTGCATGGAATGCTGTTACCTTCCCACCAAAGGAGTCCCTATTTTTCTACTTGTATTTCTACAAGCTTTCAAACTGCTAGGTTGGCAGAAGCTGGGACAAGGAACGGGAGCTCACTCCGTGACGCAGCGCTAGGGATTCGAACCACCGAACTGCCGACCTTTCTGATAGACAAGCTCAGCATCTTAGCCACTGAGCACCACGTCCCTTTCTTGAGATATCTACTTGACATCTGTTAATAAAGGTTTATATGCTTTTCCAATTCAGGGACAGTCTAAGAAATTCTCTTTTTACAGTAAGAAAATCAAACCAGCAAAGTACGAAACTAACAAGGAAAATTTCAGTAAAGACTATGGCCATCAAGAACAGTAACCATCCAAATACAACTCAGGGGGGAGGTAACTCCCATCTTATGCACACCATAATAATCTTTCTTATCCTGGAAATAAAATAACTTTAGAGAAAAAAGACTCCCAGAGAGAAGGTTCAAATCTTTGACCTTGTAAATGACAGTTACTAACACATGAAGTGTTTCAAAAACCACCTGTGATGACCCGGGATATGGCACAAAGGCAACACAGTCAGATAATCACTAGGTGTCCCTTTATTAGCTCTAACTCTGCCCCCAGTGTCCTGGTTACCTTCTGGCTGGAAAAAAACTCTCCCAGGAACAGCCTTTGGCTGCAGAGAATCAAGTCCAAAATGTGATCAACAAAACTGTTACTACAAGTCCAATCAAGGCAAAATGAGATAATTAGTACAACAGGGCAGGAGCAAGAATTCGAGATGTGAAGGCACAGCAATAACTCAACATGGTTGGGAAGATGCCAGGAACATAGATTAGCAAAGTCAACACAAGAGAAACTCACGTTTGCTCCCAGAAGCTGCTGCACTCAGCATGCATTTCTTTTAAACTCTCTTCTCAGCTGTGGCTAATGAAGGGAATCAGGCCCCTTTCCTCCCCCACAAACCACGCAACCCAGGTTGCTCTCTTCTCCATTCCTTCCTGTGTGCCCTAGGATGAAGAGGGGTGGGCCTGAACTCCCTCTCCCTTGTTCTACCCCTCCCCTGGTTTGCCCAGCCAGATTTTGTCCTTCCCCAGTTTCCTCCACAGCCAACGGAGCCACACTCCCACTTCCTGTCAACTATTCGTCTTCCTCCTTGGATTCAGACAAGGGCATGACACCACCCATTTTAAGCTCTAAAACTTATCTTCTGCTGCAGCCCCGATGAGTGAAACATCGTGGTAATTCAATGTGCCGTGAGAACCAGCTGGGCTGCAAAACAGGGAAATAAAGGACAGTCAAGGGCAGGGGCGGATGGGCAGGGCCAACTAGTTGTCAGAACTACTGGTTTCCCCAAACTGGTCTGAACTGGCTGAATCCCACCCTGGAGAAGGGATATAGGGCCTTATGGAGAAGCCAGGGATAGTATGGGTCTCATACATCCCAGCATTTTATCTATGTATGGCCCTGGAGGTTTTGCACTGCTTCAGAGTTTCTCTTCCTGGTCCCAATTGCTTTTTTGATAAGTATCTTGATTCAACAATGGGATGTTTGGAGTTACTTCATATGGGTCAAGATGGTACTCACCACAGCATGACTTCATATTTCATTGAAGGCCTTTCCTGGATATGCTGATTCATGATGCCAGGCAGTGGTGGGATTCAAAAACTTTTACTACCGGTTCTGTGGGCGTGGCTTGGTGAGCATGGTCATGTGATTGGATGGCCATGGCTTTTTTTGCAGCCCTACCCATTTTTGGGAGCTTCCTAGCCACAGAGGAACCTGGGGGGGGCGGCATTTAAGTCTCCTCTGGGGCTCTGGAAGAAAAGGAACAGAGCATGGGAGGGGCGCACAGCACCCCTCCAAGTTCCGTTTTGGGAGCTTCCTAGCCTCAGAAGAGCCTGGGGGGGGGGCATTATTGCTCCCCTAAGGCTCCTCTGGGGCTCTGGAAGGCAAAAAATGGAAGGGGGCTGAGCTCTTCCCTCCATTTTTTGCCTTCCTGGGCCTCAGCAAGGGGAATCCCAACACAACTGATCTTATCTACAGCTGATTGTCGGGAGGGAAAAAAAAAAAAGAAATACCTTAGGCAAACGGCAGGCAGGCGAGTGGGGTGAGCGAGCATCAGGCAGGAGGGCGACCGGGTGGGGGGAGCGTGGCCAGCAAAACTTACTACCAGTTCGGTGACCCATGCCAAATTCTTGCTACCGGTTTGCCCTGTTCATTGCGAACCGGCTGAATACCACCACTGGTGCCAGGCATCAATCTTCACAGCAATAGCATCTCCTTGAAACCTCAATTCAGGTGATTTTACAAGATAGAGCAGAGACTAGCTTTCTAAGTGTTACCAACAAACTGTGAGAAGAAAGAAACTCGATAAGGCCATTTCCTATGGTCATCTTTGGACTTCCTTCAGTTTTGTCTGTAGGAGCCTGTGAATTGACTATAAAATAGAGAGGAAACATGGTCTCAGCTCCACTATCTAGACCCAATGGAGAAATCAATTCCTCATAAAGTCTAAGGCTACTTTTACTAATATTGATGCAATAACAGAATTTTGCAAGTCTGCCTGAGCTTTTTCTATCCACCCCACCCCCAATGCTCATGAGAATTAAGGAGCCGTCTGCTAAAATCACTTCTTGTTTTGGATTTAAGTCCTGTTTTTCCTCTTCTGGCTTTGATAACAGAGCTCGTCTATCTCTTTCAAAGTCATCTTCCTGTCTCTTTACACGTGGTGAAGATTTAGAGCGAGGGTCTCCAACCTTGGCAACTATATGACTTGTGGACTTCACCTCCCAGAATTCCTCAGCCAGTATGGAATTCTGGAAGTTGAAGTCCAGAAGTTGTCATTTTTCTTGATTTAGAGAAATACAGAACAGATTGTCATTATCACGACAACTCCAGAAACTTCCTAATTTCACACACATTTATTTGGATTTCCTGATTCAGCGCTTGCATTTCTCAATTTATTGGTTTAAAAAAATGCTATATTGCTATTACAAATGAAAGAACTCCAGAAACATTTTCTTAGAATTATGTTTTTGGTAATGCAATGTACAAAAAAACTCTATTGTGTACTAAGACCAGAAAGTATTTATTAAATGGACTTATCTATTTTTCACATCTGTATTAATCTCTCTAGGATTTATAAATTAAATGGATTTTAAATGGAACTATTTACCAACCTTCATTAATAGGCATATTTTTGTCAAGATATTTTTCATAAAATATTGTTTTCTTATTTTCATTTTTTTCCTGAAAACAAAATCATTTCCATGAATTATGAACATATATAAGTCTGTTTCAATTACGGGTTCCATGTTTTTTATGGAGAAGTGAAGGGGAGGGGAGGAGAAAGTAGAAAGTAAGAGAAGAAGAGGAGAAGAGAGGAGAGAAGAGAAGAGATAATAGAATGGAGTGGAGTGGAGTGGAGTGGAATGGAATGGAATAGAATTGAGTAGAATAGAATAGAATAGAATAGAATAGAATAGAATAGAATAGAATAGAATAGAATAGAATAGAATAGAATAGAATAGAATAGAATAGAATAGAATAGAATAGAATAGAATTCTTTATTGGCCAGGTGTGATTGGACAAACAAGGAATTTGTCTTGGTGCATATGATCTCAGTGTACATAAAAGATACATTCGTCAAGAGAAGAGAAGAGAAGAGAAGAGAAGAGAAGAGAAGAGAAGAGAAGAAGAGAAGATATTTTTTAAAAAATAAAGATTGGGTGGAAGATAACCATTAGCATGGACAGTGGGATGTGTTTATATGTGAGTTCTAACCTACAGGAAAAGTTTGTTTCAAGAAAAGAAAAATTGGTTTCAACTTACCATCTTCCCCCCATGGCAGTAGCTTAAGACATTTTGTGTTTTGTTCCAGATGGCCATCCAAGACTTTCCAAGTTCTACTCCGTCAAAACATCACTAACTTAGAATGAATATTCTTTGATAGAATGTTCCAAATAAGATGGTTTTATCCCACTCAAAACAAGATACTTTTTCCATTATAAACATACTCAGACTTTCCATTACTTTGATGCATGTATTTGACTGCTCTTGCTCTGTCCTCTAAGGTCTTTGATAAAATCAGTATTTTAGGTCAAGGGTGGAGAATCTGCAGCCCTCCCAGAAGTTCCAACCAGCCTGGCTAAATTATCGGAGTTGTCATTTGGTCAGTGACAAATGCTACCTCTTTTCATTCTAGGTCATTCTAGGACAGGAATGTTGTTTTAGCAAAATACAAAGCTTTTGCAATATGCCAGTGATAAATGAAGGGACACAGTGGCTCAGTGGCTAAGACACTGAGCTTGTCAATCGGAAAGGTTGGCAGTTTGGCAGTTCAAATCCCTAGCTCTGCGTAACAGAGTGAGCTCCCGTTACTCGTCCCAACTTCTGCCAACCTAGCAGTTTGAAAGCATGTAAAAACATGCAAGTAGAAAAATAGGGGCCACTTTGGTGGGAAGGGAACAGCGTTCCATGAGCCGTTAACATTTAGTCATGCCAGTCACATGACCATGGAAATGTCTTCAGACAGCGCTGGCTCTTCGGCTTTGTAACGGAGATGAGCACAACTCCCTAGAGCCAGAAATGATTAGCACATATGTGCGAGGGGAATCTTTACCTTAGTGATAAATGACAATAAATTAATTCTATCAGAGAAAGTACTAAGTATTTTTCAGAAATTTAGCCTCTTCTAGAGAAATCCCTTCCTATTCACACCCCAAGGATTTCAGTATCAAATAGAAATGGTTCTCAAAAGAGAAATATTATCATTGGATATCTGCATCAAGATTGCTAGTTTCTTCCAGCCATAGACTTCTGAGGAGAATATCTGCAAAAGCTCCTAGGATAATCTTCCACGCCCCATAAAATGTCACCCGTATGTACATAATCCAACAAGGTAACAAACCATTAAAAGGAAATAATCAAGGTCTGTAGAGATTCTCAGTCATCCAAGTCCTCTAACTGACCCCACCACCCAGACAGAGCTGAAGAAGCTTCTTGGATGAGAAGTAAAACATCTTCAAAGAAAAGAAGAAGAAAGTCCAGTTGCCTCCTGAAAAAGTACCTTTGGAAGAAGAAGGAGAAGGAGAGGGAGAAGGAGGGGAAGGGGGAGGGCGAGGGGGAGGAGGATTTGTAGATTTCTCCATTATATATGAGATCTGTTAGAATGGGGGGGAGGGTAAATTTACCCAACACTTATTACAATTGTCCCTATATTATTTTGGAATGGAATACGTATTAACAAGCATTTTGCAGAATAATCTGTCTGCCAGCAACACAAGCCTTTTATTATAGTAACATCCTGTTTTGCCTGTTGCAGCAAATTATACTTATTTTACCATCTTTTCAGCCAGTTGCATCAGTTGGTGCTTAGTCAGACCATGTCATTTCAGCATCTTTCATCATTTCCTACAGTACCAAGGGTAGCATGAGCCTATCTAAATTGCAACACCTTGGAGACCACTAGCTGGCACTAAAGAATTCAGATTCTCTCCATCTCTGTACTGCCATCTAATAGTCTTCTGTACATCTGCAGCCCAGATGCGACAGCTTTATTCACTGTAGAAACTGCAGTTGTATGTTAGCAGCCTGAGAGAGGTCAATAAGGCACATACATAATAAAAACATGCACATATGTTCATATACGTATGTTTGTTTGTTTGTTTATTTATTTGGTTTGTCAATTGCTTACAAGATAATAGGGATAAGTAAAAACATAGTTATGAATACAGGGATACATATAAGAAAAATAAAAGAAACAATAGGACAGGGACAGTAGGCACGTTGGTGCGCTTATGTATGCCCCCTACAGACCTCTTAGGAAAGGGGTGAGGTCAATAGTAGACAGTCTAAGGTTAAAGTTTTTGGGGTTTGCGGAAGAAACCATAGAGTCAGGTAGAGTATTCTAGACATTGACCACTCTTGCTGAAGTTGTATTTCCTGCAATCAAGTTTGGTGCAGTTAACCTTGAGTTTGTATCTATTGTTTGCTCTTGTGTTGTTATGGTTGAAGCTGAAGTATTCATTGACCGGTAGGACATTGCAATGTATGATTTTATATACTATTCTTAGATCGGATTAAAGACAGTGTAGTTCTAGGTTTTCTAGGTCTAGAATTTCAAGTCTGGTGGCATAAGGAGTACCTTCAGGACCGCATTCTGCCAGCGTTCTCCAACAGGCCGGTGCGTTCCCACAGAGAGGGTCTGCTCCGGGTGCCGTCGGCCGCTATGTGCCGTCTGGCGGCGCCGAGGAGTAGGGCCTTCTCTGTGGGTGCCCCCGCCCTCTGGAATACTCTGCCACCGGAGCTCCGTACCGGCATGGACCTGAGGGCCTTCAGGCGCGCGTTGAAGACCTGGCTCTTTGAGCAGGCCGGCCTTGGCTGAGATGGTTTTAATTTGGTCTCCATTTTATTAATTCTAAATTGGGTTTTAAGGGGGGTGGGTGGGTTTTTGTTAGTTTTATCAAGCAGCCGATTGAAATTTAATATTTTTTAACTTTTGTATTCTTTGTGGGGTTTTTAGATGAGCTGTTCACCGCCCTGAGTCCCTCGGGAGAAGGGCGGTATATAAATGGAATAAATAAATAAAATAAATAAATAAATAAGGTATTCTGCAACAAGTAGAGGAGTATTGAACTCTTCTTGTGAAATATTTCTGGCTTTCTCAACTGTGTTAATTTCAGATATATGATATGGGTTCCAGACTGATGAGCTGTATTCAAGTATTGATCTGGCAAATGTTTTGTATGCCCTACTTAGTGTGATATTACCAGAGAAAAAGCTATGTAGGATTAGGTTAACAACTCTTAATGCCTTTTTGGCTATGTAGTTACAGTGGGCTCTAGCACTTACCGTATTTATTCGAGTATAACGCGCACACGTGTATAACGCGCACCCCCTAATTTTCGATTAAAAATCGGTATAAAATTTTGTTTCACATCAAGCCGCGCACTATACGCTACGAGGGGACGTTTTGTTTTTCGAGGCTGCAGCCGCGCACTATAAGCTACGAGGGGACATTTTGTTTTTCGGGGCTGCAGCCGCGCACTATACGCGAGAGCGAAGAAAAACAAAACGTCCCCTCGTAGCGTATAGTGCGCGGCTGCAGCCCCGAAAAACAAAACGTCCCCTCGTAGCTTATAGTGCGCGGCTGCAGCCTCGAAAAACAAAACGTCCCCTCGTAGCTTATAGTGCGCGCTTTCCCTGCGACTGGAGAAAGAGCGAGCGCGGCCGCGAGGGTTTTCCGCCCCGTCGTGATAGTTTTGGAAGTCGGTGACGGGAAATGGTTGGCGTTTGCGGACTGTGGTTGTCTGGGTTATTTGGGGCTTCAAGAGCATGTAGGAAGCTTTTTTGGTGGGCGCGAAGTCTCCACCTGTCCAGAACGATCTCGCCCTCCCCACTTCCATCTCCCCCACGGAGCCCTTGCAACGCTAAGAGGGGCTCACAGGCCTCGTCACTCCTGACTCCCCCCTACAACAAACTACTCACGCGGGGGCCGCGTTGATGTCCCGTCTCAAAGCCTCGCAGGGAAGACCCGATCCTAGCTGACCTTAACGCCACCGGGCATCTCTAGGCCGCGTGGTCGCCAGGGGTCATTGCATCTCTTAGGCACCCGGGGATTGGTTTTGTTTCGGCAAACGGCTTTGAGTGAAGCTAAAAGGGGCAGAACCAGCACTGGACGCTCCGTGTGGGATTCCAAGCCCGGAACACCTGCAGCGGAGCATCTGCAGAGGGACGCTTGGCAACCAGGGCGCGCCTGCTGGAAGCAATCCGTCCTCCACAGCCTGCACCAGCCCGAAAGAGTCGCCAGGCCCCGAAGCCCCCGGGCTAGTCCCCACTGCAAGCTACCCGCCACAGACAAACGCCTACGCCGCTGCCCCAAGTCACTCGCCCAACGCTCCGTCCGGGCTCCGGAGGTCCCTGCGACGGGCCGGCCGTGGCTACCGCCTGAGGTTTCCGGGAAGGGGCGCCCGGTAGCGCGGCCATCTCCGCCAGCGCCCGCCGCACACGTTCCGGGGCTGCCCGCCACACGGGGCGACTGCGCGCGGCCCCCGGACGGTGCTTAAGGTGGCCCCGGTGTCTGGAGCGGAGCGGCCTTGCCGGGCGAGCTCGGCGTGGCCGTCATGGGAGGAGATGCCCTTCACCCACGGCGAGACTCCGCGGGCTCTTGGGACGGGCTCCGGCCGCCGGGAAGGCCAAAGAGGCGGTGACTGCCGGGCGAGGCGGCCGTAACCTGCCCAACCGGCGGAAGGGTCGGGGCGCGAGCCCCTCGCCTGCTTCCCGAGGGCTGAGGAGGGTCCCGGGGGGCGAGGGAGCCACGCAGAAACCGTCTTCCCCGGGCACCGATGCCCCCCAGCTGCTGCTGCTGTTGCTGGGCGCGCGTCCCCACGGGCCAGCGACAGCCGCCGGCGGAGCAGGTGAGCGCTGGGCGGGGGGCGCGGACCCCGGGAGTAGGCATGGTTCCTCCCAGGCCCAAGTGGGCGACGCTGGGCCGTCGCTCTCCGCCTGCGGGGGGGAACCGAGACACTCCCCGAGACCCCCCCCGCCCGCGGCAAAGGACCCGGGGGAGCTGAGTGGGAGAGGCGCGCGGGGGTCTCCCTCGTAGCTTATAGTGCGCGGCTGCAGCCCCGAAAAACAAAACGTCCCCTCGTAGCTTATAGTGCGTGGCTGCAGCCCCGAAAAACAAAACGTCCCCTCGTTGCGTACAGTGCGCGGCCCGAACTGGGAGTGAGAAGTCTTATTATCTGTTGTATGGTCGCCGCAGTGCGAACTCACAATTCGCCTGCGCCCTCATTGGACCGGCCGCCATTGCCACCCCACCCCACCCCTCGTTTATAACGCGCACCCCCTAATTTTCTGTTTAAAATCGGTATAAAATTTTGCGCGTTATACTCGAATAAATACGGTAGGTCATTAGAGATGAGTATTCCAAGGTCCTTGAGAGAGTTTGGATCATCAACAAGATCTTGACTATTCAGCCTGTATTTTATTTTCTGATTTTGTTTGCCAATATGTAAGACAGAGCATTTATTTGTTGAAGTTTGAAGTTGCCATTTGTTTGACCATTCTGATACGTAGTTGAGGTCTTTTTGAAGGGTAGCAGTATTGACTGTGGTGTTGAATAGCTTTACATCGTCAGCGAAGAGAACACAGTTGCTCTTAATATGATTGCAGAGGTTATTTATGTATTTATTTATGTATATTATTTATGTATTTGTGTGTGTGTGTGTGTGTGTGTATGTGTGTGTGTGTGTGTGTGTGTGCATGCACATGGGTGCTTGAAAGTGCTGAGATTGTACTATTACCGTCATGGATGCTACTCAGACTTTGGAGCCCTGCAATTGAGATGTTCATAGAACCAAAAAGATGAATTTGGGGTATCAATATCCCAAAATCAATGTATGATCTGAAAAAACCATGGCAATATGTTCCCTTCATTTTGTGACTCATCACACATGCTATCTGGAGACAGAAGTTATAACAGTATATTTCTTCCTTCTAGAAGGATCTAGAATTGAATTTATCTTACACAGTACAGTAGGTCACCATAATATGCCCTAATGTAAGGTCCCACCTACACTGAATCAGCTAAACAGAACCAAGAGTCTTTCAGTTGTGTCAGACAGTAGGATGAATGGCTGGAATGTGTGCATGAACACACGCACGAAATATACAGACATGTTTTTTTTGTTTTTTCATCTTGTAATAGTGAGTAATATGCTGAGTAAATAAGTAATGGGAATTGCTTTTATGCAATAAATCTAGAATGTTTAAGCAGAAGACAAAAGGAGACAAATTTCTTGTGTGTCTAATCACACTTGTCCAAATAAAGTACTGTATTCTATTTTGTTCTGTTCTGTTCTTCATTCCAATATTCTATTCTATCCCTATCCCTATCCCTATCCTATTCCTATTCCTATTCCTATTCCTATTCCTATCCCTATCCCTATCCCTATCCCTATCCCTATCCCTATCCCTATCCCATCCCATCCCATCCTATTCCTATTCCTATTCCCATTCCCATTCCCATTCCCATTCCCATTCCTACTCTACTCTACTCTACTCTACTCTACTCTACTCTACTCTACTCTACTCTACTCTACTCTACTCTACTCTACTCTACTCTACGCCATTCCATTCCATCCAGTGGTGGGATTCAAATTTTTTGCTACCACTTCTGTGGGTGTGGCTTGGTGGGCATGGCATGGTTTGGTGGGCAAACCATGCATGGATACTGCAAAATCCCCATTCCCTCCCCACCCCACTAACCTACTTTCCAGCTCCATTCTCCTGTGCAGGGCAACAAAAGAAGACTAGCTGATCAGCTGGACTCAATGGGAGGCAGAGAATAGATGGGGGCAGGGCCAGTCAGAAGTGGTATTTGCCAGTTCTCTGAATTACTCAAAATTTCCCCTACCAGTTCTCTAGAACTGGTCAGAACCTTCTAAATACCACCTCTGATTCCATCCCAGTCCAGTCCATCTCAATCAAGTTCAGTCCAGACCAGACCAGACCATATTTTCTGTTCTTTTCTGTTCTTCATTCCAATATTCTATTCTATCCTATTCCATTCCACTCTCCATTCCCTTCCATTCTTCTATTCCATTCCATTCTCACTTCTATTCTATTCTATTCTATTCTATTCTATTCTATTCTATTCTTTGTCCTAGTCTATTCTATTCTATTTTCTAATCTACTTTAGTCTATTCTAATCTTGCCTAGTTTAGTCACACAACTGCAGTGAGAAAAGAAAAAAGAAAGGGTGGCCAGAAATATTGGTGGAGCTCACAGATTTACAATCTGAAGTGTTCTTTTATTGTTGTTATTATTTCATTTTTCAGCTCAGCTGGGAAAGACCGGTCCCTCTTTCTACAAAAACTGTTTTCAGTGGAATGAGTCAAGGGCTGCAGCCTTCACAACTGTTTTCCCAATGTCTTTGCAAACTGATTTATACTAACCAGTTCCAAACACAAACTCATCTGTTGACATCAGGCTAAAGTACTCAAAGTAATGATTTGAGGTTTTGAAAGGTCACTCTGTGACCTCACGAACTCTTATTAGTCACTAACATCAAAACAGATTTGGCCCATAAATGTAAATAACAACTAAAGATTGGAACCTCTAATGATGAACTGGTCACCAAGTTGGTATTCTTACTCTAGTTAAGTGTTTCTCAACTTGTGGCCAGTTTTAGACATGTGGACTTCAGCTTTCAGAATTCCCTAGCCAGCAAATCAGTGTTCTCAACCTTAGTAACTTTAAGAAGCATGGAGTTCAGTTCAGCTACTACCTCTTAAAGTTGTCAAGGTTGAGAAACACCCTGTCAGTTTAGTATAACTCTCATCCTACAATTTTCTGAGGACCTGCCAGTGTTCAGGTCAGTCATGAGACTTTATGTGCAAACAGTCCCTCTAATGCCAGGATAATATTTGGCATTCGTGAAAGATTCATGAAAGATTGCCTACAAAAGTATATGAATGGAAAGATTACATCCATAATGAAGAGCATCATAGCTTGTTCCACTACCAATTATCATAATGGTTTTTACCAGTTGGGCTTTACTAAGCAATTATGTGTCAGAAAGAAAAAGAAAGAAAGAAAGAAAGAAAGAAAGAAAGAAAGAAAGAAAGAAAGAAAGAAAGAAAGAAAGAAAGAAAGAAAGAAAGAAAGAAAGAGGAGAGACAGGGAAGAAGGAAGGAAGGAAGGAAGAAAGGAAGGAAGAAAGAAAGAAAGAAAGAAAGAAAGAAAGAAAGAAAGAAAGAAAGAAAGAAAGAAAGAAAGAAAGAAAGAAAGAAAGAAAGAAAGGAGAAAGGAAGGAAGGAAAAGAATGAAAAAGAAGGAAGGAAGGAAGGAAAGGAAGGAAGGAAGGAAGGAAAGAAAGAAAATAAAGAAATACAAGGAAGGAAGGAAGGAAGAATGAAAGAAAGAAGAAGGAAGGAAAAGAAAGGAAGATAAGGACAGAAGGAAGAAAAAGGAAGGAAGGAAGAGGAGAGACAGAGAGGAGGGAAGGAAAAGAAAGAAAATTAGCATTCTCAACCTTAGGAAGGACAAGAAAGAAGGAGGAAGGAAGGAAGGAAGGAAGGAAGGAAGGAAGGAAGGAAGGAAGGAAGGAAGGAAGTAAGTCACTAAGCAAATAAGTCAAGAATTACTTGTATTACAACTCATGCTATTCAGGGGTTTAACAGCCATCTTACAAACATTTTTCTAAAACACAAATGAGAAGTTCCTTTCTTTCTTCTTAAATTTAACAATGAACAGGCTAAATCTGTATTTACATTCTTATAGAAGTAAACAAATGGATCACATGTATTAAGGTACCATCAATCAAGCATGGTCATTCATTTTGCTTTTTTAATCATAATACATTTTAGGGCCATGAGGAATCATTAACATCCTTCATGTTTACTAATGTTGCTTAAAACATAGTTACATACCAAGGCAAACTAGTGGGATTCATTAGTCACATTGCATAAACCAGAATTTCTTATGCCAACTTTTGGAGTTGCTTCCCCTTAAAATACAAGGAGAAACTTTCAATGCCTAATATTCTTTTTTCAGAGGATAGATCAACGGAAAGACAAAAAGAAAAAAAAGCAGGAAAAAAATCTTAAATTTGTTTCGGTACAAAAAGAAACTAACAACCAGAACTGGCAATGAGAGCTAATTGCGAAGACTTAAGAGTACTAACATTGAGAGTATTGTGAAAGTAGCATTGTGACAGATGGAGTTAATGAAAGTGGTTAATTTTTATTTAAAAAATGGCCAGAAAATTTATGGATAGCGGTCAGTCAGCAGATGGGGGTCATATGTTTTTTTTGAAATTCATTAAAATGGAAATGGTATTAATTTTATTTTTAATTGTTTATCGGAATTAAATCTACCACAAACCAACAAGACTCATGGAGGTTTACAGTGATTGAGACCATAAAAATGGACATGAGAAATCAATTAAAACATTCAGAATAAGACTTAAATAAATCCAAGAAACTCTGGAGTATAGTAAAGAAATATCCATCAATGGGTGTTCCATCGCTTATCACACCTTTTATGTTCATTCATGATGAACTTCTCTTCTATAACTTAGTGCAAGCAAAATATTATAGACTAGATCCCAAACTTTTATACAGACACACCCACACACATACTTGGGATAAAATTACACAAAATTTCACATCCTTCAATATTATAAGATTCTGTAATCCAGTTTTGTGTAGAGTGAAATCAGTCTTAATCTAAAAATAAAAAGTGTCCATTTTGGGTAAATGAGCTTGGTGGTTTTCTTGCAAACGTTTCATTACCAAATTAGGTAACATCACCAGGGCTAGGAGGGAGTGGAGTTTGTGGTGGTGGTGGAGGGGGCAGGGAGGAGGAGGAGGAGAAGGAGGAGGAGGAGGAGGAGGATAACTATGGGGTGTTTGGTGCTCTCTGAGCTTGGTGGTTTTCTTGCAGATGTTTCATTAGCAAACTAGGTAACATCATCAATGCTTTTCTGTCAGTAACTATTAAGCCCATTTAATGCAACAAGATGAGTTCATGGTTGCATTATTCAGAGTACTGATTGAGAAAGCAAGCGTTACTGTTCAAGAAACTTTCCATAGTCCATTTTAACCCAAGATAGATTTTTTATTATTATTATTTTTCCCCCTGAAAATCTTTTCTTTCTTGATACACTTGTGGGATCCAAGTCAAAGCTTCCCAGCCAAAACGCAATTAGTACCAGTTCCTCATTAGGATCTTTGCAAATGCTATTTGCATGTCATTAACATTACCGCCATATTGGTAATACCCGTTTTCACATTCTTTGGACAGAAGGTGAACTTGGAAAGAAAATATAACAGTTCACTGTACTGTACAACAACAGCAGCTACCATACACTACAGTTAATCTGTTAAATTTAATTGGATGTTTATCTCTGCATACAACATGCCCTCATCTCAAGAAGTTGATGGATCTCCAACACCCCGTTTATTGTATCACCTGCTTAATGCATTTGGATTGACAATATAGATAGACAAATGTCCATGCCTTGTATCCAAGTGCCTGGTTTTCTAAAGGAAATAAATGTCAATTCTTAGAGAATTATATAGCCATATTTCAGAGGGGAGTTCATTTGCCAGCGTGATAAAGCAGAATTGGAGTTTTTTAATGCCCGAACGCAATCAAATTAAATCTGGGAACACTGTCGCTATGTATGCAATATGCTGCTCTAAAGGTTAACGAAAACGCATCCAATTCTTTGCTTCAAATGTCAGCCGCGCACACTTCATAGATTCCTTCACATCTCCTCCTACAGCCCCATCAATAAATGACAGCTGTCCCTCCTCTCAGATGGAAGAGTTGGTTTGTGAAGCCCCTCAGTGAGAGGGCTTCCTGCTCAGCGACAAGGTGAGTGACATATTTGTGAAAATAAGACAAATTTGAGACTCTACAAAGTCTACAGAGAAGAGCAAGAAAGAAGATTCGAAGGCAGGAGTCTAAAACACAGGAAGAAAGGATGCAGGAATCTGGGTATGTCTTAGTCTAGTGAAAAGAAGGACTAGGGATGGCATTATAACAGAGGTCCAATATCTCAGGGGCTGCCAGAAAGAAGAAATAGTCAACTTATTCTCCAAAGCACTTGAAGGCAAGACAAGAAGCAATGGATGGAAACCAATCAAGGAGAGAACCAACTTAGAACAAAAGAGAAATTTCCTGACACTGAGAACAATCAACCAGTGGAATAGTTGGCCTCCAGAAGTTGTAGGTGCTCCATTACTGGAGGTTTTTAAGAAGAAATTGGACAGCCATTTGTCTGGAATGATATAGAGTCTCCTGTTTGGACCAATAACTAAAGTTATGTTATTATGTTCTGTTAATTAATTAGTGGAACAGCTTGCCTTCAGAAGTTGTGAGTGCTCCAACACTGGAGGAGTTTAAAAGAGATTGGACAACTAGTTGTCTTTGGTTTCCTGCTTGAGCAAAAGGTTGGACTATCCTGTTTCCCTGAAAATATGACTACCTTGAAAGTAAGTCCTAGCTTGATTTTTACATGTGTGCCCAATATAAGCCCTCCCCCCCCCCAAATTAAGCCTTAATTAAGATCCCATCCACTCCAGAGTGGATGGGTAAGAATTAAGCCAGGGTGGGGATGGGGGGGTGGACCTGCCCTACTACTTACTTTGGACAGTTTTAGCCAGTCCTCGCATACCCCGACACCTGCCTTGCTGGCCCATTTCTTCTGCATCCAGCAAGGCTGGCAAGGCTTTCCTGAAGGCATTTCGAGCTGAGAACAAAGCTCTGGATCGATCCAAAAGTTTATTATCAGATGCAGAGGCCTTCAGGAAAGCATTGCCAGCCACAAAAGAAGAAGTTCCTGAAGGACTCTGACAGCGAAAAGGAGGCTGGGACCAAGATTAATCAGTGGAAGACATCCCCTGAAAATAAGACCTGGTGCCTTTTTTGGTGGCAAAAAAAAAATAGACACTTATTTTAGGGAAAACATGATAAAAGACTTCCAAAGTCCCTTCCAATTCTCGTTATTCTGTTAAATCAATAGAAGAGGAGAAAGTGCATAGATGAGCTCCTAAATAGCCCACAGGAGCTTGCATATAATCAAATCAAAACATTCAATCTCTAAAGTCTAAGCAGTGTTTTTTTGTTTTAATCTGCATACTGTACATGCAAATATGCCAGTCCTGGATTCAATTTATTTCTCCCTTTTCAGTTCATAGAGTTCATTTTGGTTGTCTTCCCTTTCAGTTTGCAAAATTGGAAGGCATTTCTTTAAAAACAAAAAAATACCACAAAAAGATTTGTAATTTCATGTCCAGCTCTCCCAAGATAAACATTGTTGGCATGCAGTTGCAGAGATAATTCCAAAGGAGAAGCAGTAATTAGGTGAAGGCCATTTAACCTTTTGCAGAGAGCTATTAATCCCCTTCTCAGCGACAGCACTGAGCACTTTCATTTTAATGTTTGTCCCCCAACGGACGTATTTTTAGAAACTCAACTCAAAGGAACAGAGTTGAGAGATGAAGAGAACAGAACAATCCAAAAGAAGAAGTGATGGGAGGGATAAGTTCTAAGCAGCTGTGTGTGTGACTTGTTTTCTATATGAATTTCCCAAAAACTTGCATTTCATTTCAGCTGCAAACACAACACAACTTGAGAAATTACATCATGCAAGCTTGTGCTTGGACAGTATCAGTTCGCACTGGTTTGCACTGATTCTAGCGAACCAGTACGAATGATGATCAGTTGGCCCTGCCCAATCCTGTCTTACATTTCCTTCTTTTGCAGCTCAGCTGTTTTGCACTGCAAAGTGGATTACCATGCCTCAGCTGTTCTACTCACTGGGGAAACTGAGCTGAAGAGGTTCAAACTGCTGGGGTTTTGTTTTTGTTTTTTTTAAATTTAGACTTCCTTTTATTATTATTTTTAAAATATTTAATTTTTGTATTTTATTTTAAAACCAGCAAAACAAACAATCCATCTTCCATTTAAACAGTGTGTTGTCTGGATACAAATATCTTGTGCAACAATAATCAAAGTTTCCAACCCAGTGGTGTGTTTCAAATATTTTTACCACCGGTTTGATGGGCGTGGCTTGGTGGGCATGCTTTGCACGCACGCGCACACACTTTGCATGCATGCATGCACCAAATGCATACTTTGCATATGTGCAGAGATGTTTTGAGTCACCTCCTGCAATCCTGCACTGTCCCTGTGTCAACTAAAAAAAATACTTCTTTGGTCTTTTTAGTTGCCAGCAGAAAGGAAGTGAGGGGAAAGTAGTGCAATCCTTAAATGCTTCAGATAATCACCTTGGCAGCTGAAGCTGTTGGCACATAAGATTATTACTGGAGAGCATGTTTAATGACTCTTGGCTGTGGATGTGTCTCATTGGAGAATATACATCCAGAGGGTGGGGGGAAGACCAGGGTCAAAGGGGAAATGAATTATGTGTCTTAGAGTTGGCTGCATCCATGGTCACTCCTAATAAATTAATGTTTTTTACTCTGAGAGATGCAGCTAGAGACTTATGATTTGAATGGGGGTGCATGTTGGACCCCTGACACCCAGACACTTCAGCAATTGCCGCACAAAGCAGCTACACTTCAAGAACAGGACATAAATGTTAGTATGGGAGCCCGGGTGAGCAGGTGGGCCTAATAGCAGAGCGGCGGAGAGAAAAAGTTCGGTCTCTGTTGCTCATCGCCGCTACCGGTTCAGGAGAACCGGGCCAAACCGGTAGAATACCACTACTGTTCCAACCATAGTCGTTTACATTAGTATTAATTCTCTACTCTTAGCTTATCCCTAATATACATAATATATCTAATTGTTATAATAATTAGTTTATTGACTTCTATTAGCATATTATCTTGTTTCACTAGTCTTCTTTTTCGCTGTTTTTTGAATAATCTGTGCATACTGATTGTTAAATGGGTTGCAGCCCACCACTGGACAGTATGTGATACAGACTGATGCCATCTTTTAAAAAATTCAGCCCATGTGAAGAATCTTGAATGTTATGGGCATGAAACGGTGCCTTATTCCACCTTCAGAAACACCACACTATATCTTTCATCGTTTAATTGGAGGAAGGACTGGTGAATTGATTGATGGTGGGCCATCAAGTCAATGTTGGTTAGTGACCAACTAGATGTCAATGGAAGTTCTCAAACATCCAAGTCATGGCTGACCCAAAGATGCTTCTCCAAAAGGCAATTGAACTTTATTTTTTGTTTTGACTTGAAGACGTTTCACTTCTCATCCAAGAAGCTTCCAAAAACCGAAGAAGCTTCTTGGATGAGAAGCGAAACATTTTCAAAGGAAAAAAAAAAACCAAGGAAGTCCAGGTGCCTTTTCGAAAAGCACATAGATGACAGTTTCTCCCTAGTGATCTGATCTTAACATGATCTTTCAGATCTTCCAATAGTGTCCCCATGGGTAGTGTACCTGAATCCACCCACCTTAGTGATGTCCCAAAGATGCTTTTTCAAAAGGCAACTGGACTTTCTTGGTATTTCCTTGAAGACATTTCACTGCCCATCAAGGAAAAACCAAGAAAGTCCAGGTGCCTTTTGAAAGAGAACCTTTGGGATATCACCTAAATATTATATTTCTATTCTATTCTATTCTCTTCTGTTCTATTCTATCTTCTCTTCTTCTCTACTCTATCCTATCTTCTACTCTATTCTACGTCTTCTCTCCTTTCTTCTCCTCTCCTCTCCTCTCCTCTCCTCCACTATTCCTACCTTTTCTCTTCTCTTTTACTCTTCTCCACTCTATTCTAGTCTACCTCTTCTCTTCATTCTGTTATATTCTACCTCTTCTCTTCCCTCCCTATTCTATTCAACTACTCTATTCTATTCAACTCTATTCTGCTTCTTACTTTTCCTTACCATCTTATCTTATATCTTAAATCTTCTCTTTCTTTCTTCTTTCCTCTTCTCCATATTCTATTCTATTCTATTCTGTTCTGTTCTGTTCTGTTCTGTTCTATTCCATTCTATTCCATTCTATTCTTTTGTGTTCTGTTCTGTTTTGTTATCTCATCCCAACCCATTCTGTATTTGATCATTGTGTCCATGTGAATGGTGTCTAAAGTATCATTTATTACTGCTGCCCACCCCTGACCTCCAAGACAGACTACACAAAACTTTTGTCCCTAACCTAAAAATAAGCTGTTAACTTTAAAGATACTTCAACTCTCTTTCATCATCACTTCTAGTTAGACAAAAATAAGCAATGGTCATTATTATCTCATTTCCTTTTAGCACAAAATCGGTGACTGTTGAAATGTATCAGCTTTGGGGAAAAACTTGGGACATTTTGCGATGTGTTTTCAGCCTGGCAAAATTGAGGCCTCATAATTAATTCAGCATGTAGCATTAAAAAAGGATGTAAATTAAGAACATGACTTTTCCTATTATTCTTATTTTTAAAACAATTTCCAAGGAGAAAGTGTTCCCACAAACCAGAACTAAAATTATTTTTTATTTATCCATGCAAACAAGATCACAAAAAGGGAGAAAGATTGGATTTATAAAGTAACTTTCTTCCCTTTTTGTTTAAAGACTTTAAAGTTTTCATGCAGTTTTCACAGTTGCCCGTTTCAACATCTGCAACATCTGCAAAAAAATTATGGTGTTGCAATTTAAATAAAGTAATTGAAATAAATTTATGGCTAAAGTGACTGTTGGAGATAATCATAGAAATTAACACCGTTTACAGATTACAGAGTAACTGAGTTGGAAGGGATCTTAGAGATCTTCTAGTCAAATCTTCTGCTCAAGCAGAAATCCCCATACCATTCCAGACAAATGGCTGCCCAATTTCTTCTTAAAAACCTCCAGTGATAAAGCATCTACAACTTCTGAAGGCAAGTTGTCCCACTGATTAATTGTTCTGTCAGGAAATTTCACCTTATTTCTAGGTTGCTTCTCTCCTTGGTTAGTTTCCACTCATTGCTTCTTATCCTGCCCTCGGGTGCTTTGGAAAATAAGTTCACCCCCTCTTCTTTGTGGCAACCCCTCAAATATTGGAACATGGCTATCATGTTCCCTACCAAATTAAAGAATAAAACTTTCAATGGACTCTTTTAGAGTAGGAAGATGGAGCCTTTAAATGCAAACCCCCCACCCCTTACAATGAAAAAAATAGCTTGAGAGAAAGAAAGCTGGAAAAAAACCTTGATTGGTTAATTTTTTTGGTTCACAATAGACATTGAAGCAGCAAATCCTAAACAATATCTTGAATTGATAAGGTCTAGGAAGGAGAACTATTTCTTACAATGTTCGACCTGGTTCTCTCCAGTGGTGGAATTAAAAAAAATTATACTGGTTCTGTGGGCATGACTTGGTGGGCATGGCGTGGCTTGGTGGGCATGGCAAGGGAAGGATACTGCCTTCCGTTCTGCTGTGCAGGGCAGCCAAAGAAGACCCAGCCGATCAGCTGAAACTCAATGGGAGGTGGAGAATAGATGGGGGTGGGGCCAGTCAGAGATGGGATTGACCGGTTCTCCGAACTACTCAAAATTTCCACTACCGGTTCTCCAGAACTGGCCAGAACCTACTAAAGATCACCTCTGGTTCTCCCCCTCCAACCATAATGATATAAAAATGTAGTATATAAATATCTAAAACATATAAATTTAATGAATGAATAAATACATAAATAAATAATACAGTGCTCTGAGTATTTGCCAACATGTAACACAATGAGATTGGATCAAAGTGATGGCTCCATTTGGTTTAATCTAATTGCAATTTGGCACTTGGAAGCTAAAAGAAAACACAATCGATTGGCAATCCATCCATCCATCCCTGGTCTGAATGTCAGATCGTAGAAGCTTCATCCAGATATGAGCTCTGAATTGGGGAAGGGTAGCAGGGACCTCCCCGTCTGTTGTATAAACCACAAAAACAGTTGTCCTGGCGCCTGTTGTTGAATGCACAGATATATACCCTGTCTTGACATTTGATTAGAATTTTAAAAAGGCATCCAGAAAAGCTTGGCAGGCTGAAGGACCTTTCCCAAATTGTAGGAAACAGAGGCAAACCAAATCTGTTTCCGTGCCAAAAAAACAAAAAACAAAAACAAAGAAACCCTGACCCTTCATGGATGCTATTAAGCTAAGATGAGTTAAGGGAATTGACTTTGCCATGCCACAATTACGTTACAGCGAAAAAGGTTAGAATAAGAAGTGTGTAACCATAGAGGGTCGTACTGGGAGCCCCCTGTGATGAAGATACACTGGTCAGACATTAGATCTGCAGTCTACAAAAAGCATGAAATAAATGAGAGGGAGGAGAAGGGGAGGGAAGAGAAGGGGAAGGAGAGGCAGAAGGAGGAGAAGGAAGAAAAGTATGAGAAAAAGTAGGAAGAGAAGGGGAGGGGAGGGAAGGAGAAGATAGGCAGGAAAAGGAGGAGGAGAAGGGGAAGGGAAGGGGAAGAGAGGAGAGGAGAGATTTGAAGAGAAGAGAAAGGAAAGCTAATGGAATAGAATGAAATGGAGTGGAAGGGGAGGGAAGGGAAGGGGAGAGGAGAGGAGAGAAGAGAAGAGAAGAGAAGAGAAGAGAAGAGAAGAGAAGAGAAGAGAAGAGAAGAGAAGAGAAGAGAAGAGAAAGGAAAGCTAATGGAATAGAATGGAATGGAGTGGAAGGGAAGGGAAGAGGAGAGCAGAGGAGAGAGAAGAGAAAATAGAAAGTAATAGAAAATAGAAGGAAAGGGAAGGGAAGGAAGAGAAAGAGAAGGAAGAAACAATGATACAAGCAATAATTCTATCAGCAATGATGAAATGTAGATTATTATTTGTTTGAATATTATAATGCATCAATAATTAAGAATCAACATTTAGTTACTCATTATCAAGTTTCACTACTATATTTTTTTAATGCACCAATAAGTTAGTCAAAATTGTTCTTTGGCAAGAATTTTAACGAATGCATGCTTTCATATATTTCAATCTTATTTTGCTTTTCTTTAAGAAAAAGTTCTTGCTCTAACCCACATTCATGGGAACTTTTCGTAGAAGGAGAAGACTATATTAAAAAGTAGAAAATTCATAGCACGTTTCCTGAAGTGACGATAAACCATTCCAGATTTTTTGGGGGGGTGTTTGTGTGAGGGAGGAGTTGTGTGTACGAATGAAATACTATCCTAAGACAAGGGTGTCTGTCTGGAAAATCATGTCAAATCATCTTTTAAAACCTATAGCACATATTTTTTTCTCTCTTTCTCTATCTCTCTTTCAACTGTAAAATGCCATCCTTGGGGAGTTGACCATTTCCAACACAAATCACAACAGCATGGTACCTCGCCGTGGCATTAAAATCCTTGTTGTACTAGAACAAGGAACACGTGTGAAGGGACGTTACATATATGAATCGGAAACCCACGGACAGGGGAGAAAACCGAAGGAGCCATGATACCATTATATTTGAGAGCGTGCCATTGAAATTTCACGTCACTTACATGACAAGAACCCATAAGGCAGAGTGGGTGTAATAGGATTTATTCGTAAATGTAATCCATATGGGGAATGGTATTAATAACCCCCCTAAAAGAACAATGGCCCTAGGGAATCGCAGTGGATGGGGGCTTTTAGAAAATGAATTTTGCTGAATACAAGCCCTTTCTCCAACTAGGTTTTTAACTGATGAACAGAGTTGGAAGGGTCCTTGTACATCATGTAGTTCAAACTCCCCTCCTGCCCAAGCAGGAGACCCTACACCATTTCTGACAGATGGCAGTCCAGTCTCTTCTTGAAAGCTTCCAGGGATGAAGCTCCCACAACTTCCGAGGGCAACTTCTGTTCCATGGGTTGATTGTTCTCTGTCAGAAAAATTTCTCCTTATTTCTAGGTTGAATCTCTCCTTGATCAGTTTCCATCTATTATTCCTTGTCTGGCCTTCAGGTGCTTTGGAAAATAGTGAAATGTATTCTATTCTGTTCTGTTCTGTTCTATTCTGCTCTATTCTATTCTATTCTATTCTATTCTGCTCTGCTCTATTCTTCTTTATTCTATTCTACTCTATTTCTATTTCTACTCTATTAAATATAATTAAATATATCTTTGTGCTATCAAAATGAACTTATTTCTGAAGATACTCAATGTTTCACATATCTCACTAATAATAATAATAAGTTAAAGAGAGACAGAAAGTAAACAGAACCAGATGAGTGTGTGAGACAAATTGCTCAACTGAAAAACACACATACAATGATGCTGACACATGAATATAATAACTCATTCTAACACTGATATTAAAAACTCAGCAAATATTCTAATCTATACAGTTAAAAGGCCTTTCAGAGTCCCTTCGATTTCTGAAATATCTGCCTGATGAAACAAAAATCTACAATTTTACGCACAGACCTCCACGACTGAGGTTGTGTTTATTTAATAAATCAAACTCTTGATCCTGCTTCTCAGACTTTTATTAAGTTAGGAAAGGTATATGATTTTTCCCCCCCTTGTATTTCATGATTCTTTTACAGGCGCACACATTTATATTAAATGAAATCTAACTGAAGGCTATAGTGAATATTTGATATTCCCTTAAAGAATTAATATCAATCTCTGCAGTCTTGTACATTGGAACAACATCATACCCAAGTTTCAATCAGATTCCTTATTATAAACTATGAAAAAGTGCCTTAAAATTATTCCTAAGTGCCAGGCTGAGCTTCACTATCAATGTTAGGCCAAATTTTAGGTCATCATCACCCCACTCAAATATCATCCAATTATGAATTATGTTTTGTGGCAGTTCAAAATTAGAATGAGTAACTACGAAGGCATTTCAGAGAAACCTTCTTGACTGACTTCATGCAGGTATAATCTTCTGTTATGTTGAAGTTTGCTCCTCTATGTCTAAAGCTCTCTGGTAATCAGAATAACAGAGTGGGAAGGGCCCTTGAAGGTCTTCTACTCCAATCCCCTGCTTAAGCAAGGAGACCCTGTACCATTCTGGACCAGAAAGCAAGACAAGAAACAATGGATGGAAACTAATCAAGGAGACAAGCAACCTGGAATTAACAAGAAACTTCCTAACAGTAAGGACAATTAATCAGTGGAACAATTTGTCTTCAGAAGTTGTGGGTGATCCATCACTGGAGATTTTCAAAAATAAGTTAGACAACCACTTGATGAGATGGTATAAAGCAGGGGTCAGCAACCAGCAGCTCTGGAGCCACATATGGCTCTTTCATCCCTCTGCTGAGGCTTCCTGTCACTCAAAATATGCATCACAACCGCCAATGTGTATAACATCCGCTGGCACATGATTTATTGAGCTTTTCAACCTCCAGTAGGCCAACCATGGATAAATCCAAGAAAAGAAAAATTTCAGAAGTTCATATTCAACTACATATATTAGTTTTGTGGCTGCTCAGGAATAGTCAGGTATGGGAAGGGTTTTGTGGCTCCCGGTGTTTTTGTTTTCTGTGGGAAATAGGTCCTAATGGCTCTTTGAGTGTTTTAGGTTGCTGACCCCTGGAATAAGGTCTCCTGCCTTGAGCAGCTAGCTGGACTAGAAGATCTCCAAGGTCCCTTCTGGTTCTATGATTCTATGTTCTATATGTGTTCTGACCCAAACCCTTTTCCAATAAGACAAATAATAACCAAAGGGAACAGAAATCTTTTAATGAGTCTTACAAATCCCCAGTTAAAAGTCTGCTGCAAACTAATTAACTTTGATAAACACAAACCTTGCCAAAACTATACAAGACTGCCAAAAATCACAGATAAGAAATATTTCACAACACAAGAGTCTTCAAATACTAAATTAAGATACTGTAATGTCCACGAAGCTGACTTTCAAAATGTCTTTGCTTCCTGCAAAGAATGTCCGATTCACAGCTGGCTTTTATCTTCTTGAAGGAGGGGCCATTACCTTTCAGCCTTACTTTATTACCAAATCGCCCGCAGCTGATCTTTCCTATGAGCATCCCTGCACGCATGCACACTTGGCACAGGCTCCTCGGGAACTTCCTCGTCGCTGCTACCAGCCCCCACAATCTCTGAAGGCAGCAGTCCACTCCCTAATGGTTCTGGCCCCTCATCTGAGTCCTTGCTCTCCTCAGCCGTCCTCACCTGCTGCTGGCTAACCACAACAATATGATACTTATGTAAAAGCAATAATAAAGCCATTATACTTATCATGTTGGCCTCCTTTGTGAAAAGCATACTGCAGTAAAAAAACAAACTTCATTTTCTTACAGTATAGCATAGAATAACAGAGATGGAAGGGACCTTGGAGGTCATCTAGTCCAGGGGTCATCAAACTTTTGGATCTCAAGGACCACCAAACTCATAATTTTAAATCTTGCGGACCACTGATATGAATTTTGACTGACGGTGGCTTGCTGACATTGGTGGGAAAGTCGGTCCCACATTCCAGAGCTGCAGTAGTCACAGGACTGGCTCTTTGGTCAACCCGGAGCAACTGTTCCTCCACCTAGGTGCACTGGCCTGCCATGGACTGGAGGAGCTGCTCCGGGATGAGCAAAGGATCAATCCTATGACTACTGCAACTCTGGAATATGGGACCAACTTTCCCATCAATGCCAGCAAGCCATGTCATGGCAGATTTCCCTCTTCTACCGTTGGTCTTACCTTCCAGTTCCAGCTTGTGTGGCTCTACTCAAGGTAAGATTTGCACTCGGCTGAAGGGTGGGGGCCAGTGGGTGGGCGGGCCATGTGGGTGGTGCAGTCTTGTGTTCCTGTAGAGCCTGGATTAATTGCTTTGGGGGGACATTTCTCTGTCAACCAAAATTTTCTCGTGGACCACCATAGTGGTCTCCGGCCCACTGGTTGGTGACCACTGATCTGCTTCCAATCCCTTGCTTAGGTAGGAAATCCTACAACACTTCAAACAAATGGTTATCCAATCTCTTCTTAAAAACTTCCAGTGTTGGAGCATTCACACCTTCTGCAGGCAAGTCATTCCACTGATTAACTGTTCTAAACTGTCAGAAACTGTTGGGAAATATCAACATGAATTTCAGACAACCCAACCCCACTCAAGCCTAATTTTCTTGCTTTCTCTTTTTTTAAGCTAAACCTTTCTCTTGTTTTTTAAAAAATGTATGTCTTTGGTACAACCTGTTCCAAGCAACCCCTAAATGACCATCCTTGAAATATGTTAATCGTCCACACAAAAGCAAGATTGGTTCAGCTCGGGTGAAAATGGGTATATAGATAGAATTCTTTATTGGCCAAGTGTGATTGGACACACAAGGAATTTGTCTTTGGTGCATATGCTCTCAGTATGTGTAAAGGGAAACAATATATTCATCAAGAAGATACAACAGTGATAGTCATAGGTTACTAATAAGCAATCAAATTATACTAGGGAACAAATAAATCAATATAAATTGTAAAGATACAAGCAACATGGTTATAGCCATAAGTGGGAAGAGATAGGTACTAGGAAGTGTTATTGTAATCTAATAGTAGAGGAATAGTAGCAATACAGCATTAGTAAATAAATTGACAGTGTTGTGGGAATTTGTTGTTTAGCAGAGTGATGGCATTTGGGAAAAAACTCCCCTTATGTCTAATTGTTCTGGTGTGCTGTGCTCTACAGCATCATTTTGAGGATAGGAGTTGAAACAGTTTATGTCCAGGATGTGAGGGGTCTGTAGGTATTTTCACAGCCCTCTTTTTGGCTCATGCAGTAGACAGTCCTCAATGGAAGGTAGGTTGGTAGTATTTGAATTTGAGAGAAGTTGTAGGATGATAGTTGAAGCTCTCTTTCTTATTCCTTACTTGGGGAATTTCTTTTTTTTTTCTTCCTCTGAAAAAATAATTAGCTCCCCCCCTCCCCCTCCCCACCCGCACACACACACTTGTGGCTATGAAATCTTCTCCATCTCATTTGAAAGCATCAGGCTGATCCCTGCCCTTGAATTTTACAATAGATCTTTCTGTCATCGTCTTGCTAATTGGCTGCTGGGGAAATCCCAGGAGTTTGATAAAAAAGGAAGTAAGAATTGCAGGTAATTGCTAGAACGGGATTCCCTTTGGATTTTGGAAACATCTTCACATCATTCTCAGATGTGTGAATAATCCATTGACTGGAGGGATTATCATTGCTCAGAACATACACTTCCGGGAGACTTTACATTACTACTATCTGCTTTTAATAGAATAAACAGAATAACAGAGTTGGAGGCCTTCTAATCCAGCTCAAGCAGGAGGCCCTAGAGTCTAGACCATTTCAGACAAGTGGCTGCTCAATCTCTTCTTGAAAACCTCCAGTGATGAAGCACCCACACCTTCTGAAGGCAAGCAGTTCCATTGGTTAATTGTTCTTACTTTCAGAAAATTCCTCCTTAGTTCTATGTTGCTTCTCTCCTTGATTAGTTTTCATCCATTGCTTCTTGTTCTGCCTTCAGGTGCTTTGAAGAATAAGTTGGCCAAAGTTGGGTGCACTGTTGGAGACTGTAAAGAGTTAGGTTCAGGATCTATTATGCTGGACATATACTGACATAATGACTAATTGTTAAAAAAATTCTCCTTAGTTCTAGGTTGGATCACTCCTTGATAGGTTTCAATCCTGGATTCATTTCCATGCTTTTTGGTCGTCGTCGTCGTCCTCCTCCTTCTCCTCAGCTCTGGGAGAGAGAACCAGCAAACTTCTGCAAAGTGAGGTTCTTTGAGGAAGCCAATGAAAGTCACAAATGGACCTAGAAGCAAATTAAACTGCTGGGCATATCAAGTATCTATTTTATTGGAAAAGATCATTGGTTGGTTCTGCTCAGGTTACACATGGCAGCAACAGATCAAAAGTTCCAAACTTCCAAGTTCCCAGAAATAATGCAGATCATACTCTGTTGTCATCTAATTTAGACATCTACAGGGAGATCAATTTGCCCCCTTCTCATAGCTTGCTTGCCCATCCCAGGTTAGGGTTGAATTCTAACTTCAAACATCTGGATCAGGGGCCCAGAGTGGTCCAGAATAGGACAGTCCTCCAAAACCACGAGAACCTCTATGTTGTCATTCTAATTTATGGTAGATCTAAGCGATTAACACTTCGAGTTATAAAACCATCAGAAAGCGTGATATGTGGCAACCCAAACCACATAAAATGACATAATCTGTAAGATTAAAATGGCTAGACTTCCCTCGCAAAGTTGAAAGGCTAGCAAAAGTCTGCAAAGGAGAAAGGGAAATTCAAGGAGATTTCGAAAGCTGTGGCTCTGTTTTGTGAAGCTTGTAGAAAGTCCAGGCAATCATTTACCCTTTGTGCAATGTTTTCGGAATGTCTCCACAGTATGAATGTTGTCTGGATTATTTTTTCCTTTAGGCCTAATTTATTAATTCAACAATGAAAGACCAAGCAGTCTGATGTAGAAGCTCTTTTCATTGCTTCTTGATTGGCTAAATTTAGTCCCATTGCACAAAGATGATTCTTCTTCTTCTTCTTCTTCTTCTTCTTCTTCTTCTTCTTCTTCTTCTTCTTCTTCTTCTTCTTCTTCTTCTTCTTCTTCTTCTTCTTCTTCTTCTTCTTCTTCTTCTTCTTCTTCTTCTTCTTCTTCTTCTTCTTCTTCTTCTTCTTCTTCTTCAGTTCTGGAGTTCTGGATTGAAGAAGCTTCTTGGATGAAAAGCAAAACATTTTCAAAGGGAAGGGGAAAATAACCAAAAAGACTACAGATGAAGGTGAATATAGATGACCCAAGAAAGTCCTGTAAGAAAGTCCAAAAATTCTGCAAGAAAGTCCAGTTGCCTTTTGGGAAAAGCACTTTTGGGACAACCATAACCTGGATGATTGAGACTCTCCATAAACATCTCTTGCACTTCACATTCTTTCTCAGATTTTTCTATAGAAGCTAGTTGAGTTGATTGTCTTCCATGCTAGCTTTTCTTCCTAGCCACTGCCCTATAAATAACCCATAATTATGATCAGCTACTTTCTTGTCCCTTGATCTCATTTCATCCATCTGGTTTTTCAGATGGTTCCAGTGACCTGAAGTTCACTTTCACTTCCTAATGATCCTCATTGTTAGAGCACAACCGCCAACATATTTAGCAACTGAAAAGGGGGTTGTTGGTTCCTCTTCTGGAGATATTTCCCTAACACACATGGTGTGCCACCTTCCCCTTGGGCGAGTCACATGGGGATGTTTCGCAACTCAGTTAAACCAAAACAAGAGATGCAGGACATCATTCTGAAGTGTAAAGTTTTTTTTTTTTAAACTAAAGAATTCTAGGCCATGGTGACAAAAAGCTGGCGATTGGGCTAGAATGAAAAAGAAAGAGGGGAGGGAGGGACGGAGGAGGAAGGAAGGAAGGAAGAAAGGAAGGAAGGAAGGAAGGAAGGAAGGAAGGAAGGAAGGAAGGAAGGAAGGAAGGAAGGAAGGAAAAAAGACAAAAAGGGAAAGAAAGAAAGAAAGAAAGAAAGAAAGAAAGAAAGAAAGAAAGAAAGAAAGAAAGAAAGAAAGAAAGAAAGAAAGAAAGAAAGAAGGGAGGGAGGGAGGGAGAAAGGAAAAAAAGGGAGGGAGACAGAAAGGCAGAAAGGAAAAGGAAGGAAGGAAGATTATTTTATATTGTGCATCCAAATTATTTCCTCATTTGTTAGATTTAAATCCCACAATTTATCCAGGAACTCAAAAAGAGTTAAGATAACAGTCTCTAATTTTAAGGGACCAGATTAGAAATTATGAGATTATGAGTTCTGGTCCCCTGTTAGGCTTAAAAATCAGCTGAGTGACTTTGGGCCAGTCATTCTGTATTTTTCCTTGAATTTTACAAGGAAAAAAAAAGTATTATAATTATTGTAATTTTAACTGCTGTATTTGATACCATGATTATTACTAATAAGAGTTTTGGATTTAACACTTTATTGCACTACATTGTACTGCAATATATTGGTTTATTTTAGATTATATATCTGTGCAATATGAAAGGAAACATAACTGTAGACTTTAGAAAAATGTAACGTCGACAGACAAAATGTTTAAATCAGTTATAACAGATATTTGCTTTAAAAAAAAAAACCTCTGAATTTAAACAGCATTGCTGTTGAACTGTTTACTGTGCAGGATTTTAAAACGTGTTTCTAATAACTATTTTTCTCTTTTTAGCAAATGGCAGGGGACCGCAAGATCACAGTCCATGAAATATTTTCAGAATAAAGCCAACTTTAAAAAAAAAAAAAACCTCCAGAAAGAGCAATTTCCTAAGATTTAAGGTCAATCGATCAGAAAAGAGCTGGAAGGGACCTTAGAGGTCTTCTAGTCCAGCCCCCTGCTCAAGCAGGAGACCTTATAACGTTTCAGACAAGTGACTGTCCAGTCTCTTCTTAAAAACCTCCAGTGATGAAGCACCTACAACTTCTGAAGGCAATTTCTGTTCCACTGGTTGATTGTCCTCACTGTTAGGAAGTTTCTCCTTGATGAGTTTCCACCCATTGCTTCTTGTCTTGCCCTCAGGTTCTTTGGAGAATAGCTTGATTCCCTCTTCTTTGGGGCAGCCCCTCAAATATTGGAAGACTGCTATCATGTCGCTCCTAGTCCTGTTTTTCATTAAACTAGACGTACCCAATTCTTCATTGAAGTTCTTTCTTAGGACTCTTAAAAGACACCTGATACTTGGAAATTGTGGAGAAGGAGATATGTGCATGTGTGTGTGTGTAGGTGTGTGTGTAGGTATGTATGTATTTCTGTTGGATACCTTCAGGACCGCATTCTGCCAACGTTCTCCAACAGGCCGGTGCGTTCCCACAGGGAGGGTCTGCTCCGGGTGCCGTCGGCCGCTATGTGTCGTCTGGCGGCGCCAAGGAGTAGGGCCTTCTCTGTGGGCGCCCCCGCCCTCTGGAATACTCTGCCACCGGAACTTCGTACCGGCACGGACCTGAGGGCCTTCAGGCGCGCGTTGAAGACCTGGCTCTTTGAGCAGGCCGGCCTGGGCTGAGAAAATGATTTTAAATTTGGTCTCCATTTTTAATTCTAAATTGGGTTTTAAGGGTGGGGGGGGGTTCTTAGTCTTATTATGCAGCCGATTTAAATTTAATATTTTTTAACTTTTGTATTTTCTGTGGGGTTTTTAGATGAGCTGTTCACCGCCCTGAGTCCCTTGGGAGAAGGGCGGTATATAAATGGAATTAATAAATAAATAAATAAATAAAACACATTACTTGAGTGCAGTTCCCAGTTTCAACTCCTGCAAAGAAAAGAATGGAAGGAAGTTGTAGAAGATCATTATTTGCGGTTATCTAGGATTGCTGATGTCAGTTCAATTGGAGTGTGTACAACTTGAGAGGTGATAGTACATCCAGTTGCTTTGTGTCCTCAACTGCTTTCTGACTTCAGAAAGTCAGCAAGATCATTTGAATGGTGAATTACCTATATTCAGTGGTGGGATTCAATTTTTTTTTACTACTGGTTCTGTGGGCGTGGCTTGGTGGGCATGGCGTGGCTTGGTGGGCATGGCAGGGGAAGGATACTGCAAAATCCCCATTCCCTCCCTACCCCACTAACCTGCTTTCCAGCTCCGTTCTCCTGTGCAAGGCAACCAAAGGAGACCCAGCCGATCAGCTGGGACTCAACGGGAGGCAGAGAAGAGATGGGGGCGGGGCCAGAAAGAGGTGGGATTTGCCAGTTCTCTGAACAACTCAAAATTTCCGCTACCAGTTCTCCAGAAATGGTCAGAACCTCCTGAATACCCACCTCTATCTATATTCGAACTCTTCCTGGTGTCAAGTCATCTGATTCTACCCTTGTAATCACTTACAGGAGAAAACTTCTGGAGATGAGAAATACTATATTTTTTATATATATATTTTTGCAGGCAGGCCCAGTTCAACTCTGATTGGAAGGGTGGGTTTGCCAAATAGTAAACTATTCATAATGTAAGGCGTTGCGCAGGAGTAACCTGAAGAGTAACCAGGGATTGTGATACTTAGCGTATAGCAGGAGATATTTTGAATCAAGGGAATTTCCATATAATTCTGAGTCAGGCTGAAAAGTAAATTCCATACAGCAAGAAAGCAGAATTACAGAATAACAGAGTTGGAAGGGATCTTGGAGGTCATCTAGTCCAACCGCCCACCAAAGCAGGAGACCCTACACCCATTTCTGACAAATGACAGTCCAATCTTTTCTTGAAAGCCACCAGTGTTGGAACACCCACAACTTCTGAAGGCAACTTCTGTTCCATGGGTTGATCGTTTTCACTGTCAGGAAAACTTCTCCTTAGTTCTAGGTTGAATCTCTCCTTGATCAGTTTCCATCCATTATTCCTTGTCTGGCCTTCAGGTTGGAAAATAGCTTGACCTCCTTCCTCCTCTCTGTGGCAGCCCCTCAACTATTGGAAGACTGCTCTCCTGTCTCCACTGGTCCTTCTCTTCCCTAGACTAGCCAGGCCCAGTTCCTGTAATTGTTCTTCATATGTTTTAGCCTCCAGTCCCCTAATCATCCTGGTTGCTCTTCTCTGCACTCTTTCCAGAGTCTCAACATCTTTTTTTATAGTGTGGTGACCAAAACTGGATGCAATACTCTAGGTGTGATCTTACTAAGGCTTTATAGAGTGGTATTAGTACCTCCCTTGATCTCGATTGTATCCCTCTGTTAATTCACCTTATCCATAAGCAGTAGTAAAAAAGAGAGCTACTATAAATGAAACCCTGGGCAATTTTGGGGTGCAGTTTGAAGCTTCGATCCCCATGACTACAGACAACGTCTCTGCTTTTTAAAGCTATATCTTGTGGATAACATTCTGGTACGATGGGACATGCTCTGGATCAGGTCAACGCAGCAATGCCATCCGGTGGGCCCATGGAGGCAAGCTTTCTCTCTTATTGTCCTTTCTGTCAAGGATATAGATAGTCCTTGACTTACAACAGTTCATTCAGTGGCCGGTCAAAGTTACAACAGCACTGAAAAAAGTGACTTCTGTCCGTTTTTCACACTTATGACCCTTGATCCAAATTCAGATGCTTGGCAATGGATTCATATTTATGATCCCTTTCTGAGACCTTCTGATGAGTCAATGAGAAAGCCAGATTCACTTAATAGAATAGAATAGGTGTAAATAACAACCATATTGCTAACTTAACAACTGTGGTGATTTACTTAACAACTGTGGCAAGAAAGATTGTAAAATGGAACAGGTGAGGAGTTCTGTGGATCATTTCATTCCCTGTTTTAGTTCGCTGGTTGTTTCTTTTGTATGGTATGTAGAGGTTGCTATAAACGTTCTCTTGTAGCACAACCGTTATCCTCTGGGTTCCATGAGCCTGAGAATATCATCATTTCTAGGCTAGTCTTTTGTCTTAAGTGGTTTTGGATTCCTGATCTGATCCTTCCTCCAGGCAAGAGGCCAAAATTGACTTTTAAAGTTTCTGGATAGGTGCCCACTATTTCATCTTCAAATTTTTGAGTTCCAGGTGGTACCAGGAAAAAATGTTGCAAGATCAACTAAGATACTTAGGGGATTGGAGGCTAAAACATATGAAGAACAGTTGCAGGAAATGGGTACGTCTAGTCTGATGAAAAGGAGTAAGTGAGACATGATAGCAGTGTTCCAATATCTCAGGGGCTGCACCAAAGAAGAGGGAGTCAAACTATTCTCCAAGCACCTGAGGGCAGGACAAAAAGCAATGGGTGGAAACTAACCGAAGAGAGAAGCAACTTAGAATTAAGGAGATATTTCTTGACAGTGAGAAAAATTAATCAGTGGAACAACTTGCCTCCAGAAGTTGTAAATGCTCCAATACTGGAAGTTTTTAAGAAGAAATTGGGCAATCAATTGTCTGAAATGGTGTAGGGTTTCCTGCCTAGGCAGGGGGTTGGACTAGAAAACCTCCAACATCCCTTCCAACTCTGTTATTCTATTCTATCAAATTAACTTTCAACTTACTATAAGGTTGTTATCTTATTGAAGAGCTGACATCTACCAACATATAAGGGGAATAATTTTTCTCTCTTAGGAGTTTCGAGAATTGCCCTGCCATTGCTGGGTCAATACAATGCCTTCATAATTTATCGCCACTGTGATGGCAGGATGACTCTGAAAGTCCTTGAAGATCTATATGGCTCCTTATAAAATATTAACAGAAGAATCATGTCACATTGGAACACTGTCACCTGCACCTCTATAACTGTCTGGGTTGGTTCTGCAACCCAACAGGACAGACACCGACTTCAGAGGGTAATTAGGACTGCAGAAATAACAATTGCTACCAACTTGCCTTCCATCGAGGACCTGTATGCTTCATGAGTCAAAAAGAGGGCTGTGAAAATATCTACAGACCCCTCACATCCTGGACATAAACTGTTTCAACTCCTACCCTCAAAATGATGCTAAAGAGCCCTGCACATCAGAACAACTAGACACAAGGACAGTTTTTTCCCCAACATCATCACTCTGCTAAACAAATAATTCCCTCCACACTGGCCAACTATTTACAAAGTCTGCACTACTATTACTATTAATCCCCCCATCCTTTCTTTCACCCATCTCCTCCCATTTATGTTTGTGTGACTGTAACTTTGTTGCTTGTATCCTAATGATTTTTATGGACTATTTCCTAGTATGATTTGATTGCTTATTGTACCCTATGACTATCATTAAGTGTTGCACCTTATGATTCTTGACTCGTGACGAATGTATCTTTTCTTTTATGTACCCTGAGAGCATTTGCACCAGACAAATTCCTTGTGTGTCCAACCACACTTGGCCAATTAAGAATTCTGTTCTGTTCTATTCTATTCTATTCTATTCTATTCTATTCTATTCTATTCTATTCTATTCTATTCTATTCTATTCTATTCTATTCTGTCTCCAAACCACTGAAAACATTCAGATTGGAGCCACCAGTGCAAACCTTTTTGCCAGACCTTGTTTGGAGCAGAAAAATGGGGGAAAATGTTCTTAAAACAATTCATGATGTAAAAATAAATTATCTTGAAAGCAGAGGAGGAGACAGGATGAAAAAGCTCGAAGGAATGGGTTAATTGCCATCTAACATGGTCCTTCTGGAAAGTTGTTTCGATGTTTATTTGACTAAAATTGCAACCACTCCATCTCTGTCTGACTTTGAGACCCTCTCTTTGACAAATGTCAGCCTGATAACTGAATGATGTTATTAAGACTCTCTCTTTTTAAGCTGTCAGAATTGATCTTAAAGGACAACACTTTGGGGGATGATTTAATATTGAACAAACCCAGCAATGCGTTGGAATTTGCCTTTCTGTTTGAATATAATAACAGAGTTGGAAGTGAGCCTGGAGGTTTTCTAGTCCAATCCCTTGCTCAGGCAGGAAACCCTATACCAAATGGTTGTGCAATCTCTTCTTTAAAAAACCTCCCGTATTGGAGCACCCACAACTTCTGGAGGTAAGCCATTCCTCTGATTAATTGTATTAATTAGGAAATTTCTCCTTAATTCTAGGTTGGTTCTCTCCTTGATTAGTTTCCATCCGTTGCTTCTTGTCCTGCCTTGTCCTCCGTCATTGATTTAGAATTGATCCCTCCTCTTCTCTATGACAGCACCTCAAATATTGGAAGACTGCTATCATGTCACCCCTAGTCCTTCTTTTCACCAAAATAGACATCCCCAATTCCAGCAACCATTCTCTATATGTTTTATCCCCCAGTCCCCTAATCCTCTTGGTTGTTCTTCTCTGCACTCTTTCTAGAGTTTCAACATCTTTTTTACATCGTGTCAACCAAAACTGGATGCATTATTCCAAGTGTGGCCTTACCAAGCCCTTATTAAATGGTATTAGCACTTCACATGACCTTGATCCTATCCTTCCATTAATGTAGCATCTGACTGCATTGGCTTTTTTGGCAGCTGCACCACATGGCTGGCTCAAGATTATTTTTTTTCACGAGACTATTTGAAATAGCATTAGGAAGGACTTGCTTCACAGAGTTTGCAGTGTATTCTGAAAACCCCAAATAAAATAAAGAGGTTTACTGGTGCATTATCTTCAGCACATAAAGCTTCAAAATTCTCTGAGGCCACATATATCCCTGTTACTCCTTTTTTTTTTCTCTTAAGTGGCTGAATTTGAGTAAGGTCCATTCACCTCTGTATATATTACGTGATTGTCAGTATTTGTATCCCATACAATATTTCAATGTACTATTTTTAATATCTTATTTTAATTTGCTTTCTGACTTTCATAGTTGATCCCGAGCCAAGATCTCTTGATTCCCTAAAGCTGGAGATGTTTTTCTAGCCTGATCCTTGGACTTTATGAATTGGTGGCTTGGCTTCAGCTAAAAATTGAGTCAAATGTTTTTCTTTCCTGCAATATTAATGTGAGACAAAATTAGTAACTAGTCCCTTTGGAAATAGTTTCAATATTTTGTTCTTTTATTATTTTTTCTCCCAAGAGCTGGTTGTTACTCATGCTTTTGTCAAGATCTGATTTAACTAGAAAGCACCAGATCAATCTTGGAATGCCTTAGTTTTTCAGATGGCATTTTAATTTCTGTTTTTTCCATCTGCTGCGACAAGAAATATGGATTCTCACTAATTGACCCGTTGATTTAATGTGAGGGGAAAAAAAGAGAATTGCCTGTGTTTTTCCTGCCCAAGTTAAAATGTTATGGCTTAAGAATTATTGTGAGCTCAGTTGCTCTCCAGGTTGATGCTGAAAAATACTAAGTGAATTATATGGCAAAATAATGCAAAACAGTGTTGAATGTAGAGTAGCCCCGTGGTTTGCAGTCTTGGCAGCTTTCAAATTAGTGGATTTCAATTCTCAATTCCCCCAAGTTCTTCTGTCATTGCTGAGAATTCTCGAGTTAAAATCTCCTGGAAGTTATCCAGGTTGCAAAACATGGGTGTAAAATACAGATGAAAGACAAATAGTAAGCCCTCCTGTGATCTTCCGTAGTTGCAACTATGGGTTTATTTTTGTTTTTATTTTTTAAACAGGATGGAAAGCAGTAGATATGAAACATTTAGGAAATCACCAAAAATCAACACTGTCTTGAAGGTAACCACGGAACAAAAAAGAATAACTATATTTAATTGAAATGAAACATGATTTAAATTGACTTTACTCATTTCTTCTCTGGATTTCTGTTACCTATATTTTCTAGAGCTTCGGTGTACCAAGAGGAGAGCTTGACTGTTTGAATAAGATTGGTCAAGCTTTCAGTGACATTGACTATCTCCATTATATTAATAATCAGTTTATAACTAGGAAGTGAATATCTATATCTATCTATCTATCTATCTATCTATCTATCTATCTATCTATCTATCTATTATTTATCTGTCATCTATCTATCTATCTATCTATCTATCTATCTATCTATCTTCTATCTATCTCTCTATATCTATCATCTATCATCTATTTGTCATCTATTTCTCTGTCATCTATATCTATCTATATCCTTTATCTTTCTATCATCTATCTCTCTATCATCTCCCTCTATCTATCATTTATATCTATCTCTCGTTTATCTATCTTTTTATCATCTCTCTATCATCTCTCTATCATCTATTTATCATCTATATCTATCTCTATCTCTATCCTTTATCTATCATCTCTCTATATCTATTCTTTATCTCTTAATCATCTATCTATATCTCTATCTATCTATCTATCTATCTATCTATCTATCTATCTATCTATCTATCTCATCTATCTATCTATCTATCTACGCTACACACACACACACACACAAAATCATACGTACCTAAGATTATAGATTTGAAATCACACTGACTTTTCAATGTGGTAGAGTAACACTTTTTACTGTTTGCCTTGATTGCTTCATCAGTTGATGAAATATATTCTTCATGTTTGTCACATTTCAGAGCTGCTCGTCTCCCTCACAAAGACACTCTGATGATCTATGGTGATAGGAGGCCCAAGATTTGTGTATATAGTTAGAACTTAGGTATCTAATCAGAAGCACATTCGCACTTTCAATTCATACTGAGATTTGTAACCACGTGTTCGGACATACACATTTCTGTTGGTTTTGTTTTATGTAGATTACTTTCTAATGCTCTGATTTGTCCGGGTAAAGTATACAAATCTAAGTCTTTGTGGAGGGCTTTTGTCTAGGATCGATGCTGTCCCCATCCTGGAAGAGATAAATAAACTTGAACATTAGATAGATGGTCATGATTGGCAGTGAGATTTCAGGTAAGGGCCAATGTGAAATATATTTTTCTCCCTGTGATATGTCAGCTTGACTAATGGATTATTTCTGAGAACAATGCAGGAGTGCATTTGGTTTCATGTAGCTAGAGCACAGAATTACAAGTCCACTGAAAATTTGTATAAGGTGTTTTATAGGTGGCATCTACCCCCAATGAGAATTGCAAGAATGTTCAAGAACAAATCGGAAAAATGTTGGAAATGTCATCAGATACCTGATTCATATTACCATATGTGGTGGGCATGTCTGGATGCAAAAAAATATTGGACTAAAATCCACACATGGTTGGAAAAAATGATAAAACAACACATAGACTTTAAACCAGAGATATTTTTATTGGGAATTATACTGGAAATATACAATAAAGAACTGAAATATTTGATTGTAAATGTTTTAACAGTGGCTATAATTGTATTTGCTAAGAATTGGAAAAATGAAAAAATACCTATGCAGGAGGAAGTTATTAAGAAAATTATGGACTGTGCTGAAATGAGTAAATTGACATTTGAAATTAGAGAACAAGAAGATAAACAATTTTACATGATATGGGATTTATTTTATCAATGGTTAGATAAAAAGGCATAGTAATGAAATAGACTAGGAAATTTCATAATAGAAGATTAATGGATTGATATAGAATACAATACAAAAATATATAACCATTGGATGAATGTATAATATAAATTTATAATAAAAACTAGAATATCTCGTATAAAATGATGGAACAATAGTTTAGTTAAATGAATGATTAATAATTGATAAATATATAAGTATATGTTAGATTGACAATGCGAGAACCTATACAACCTGTGAGTAAGGACTATGAAAGGATAGCACAAAAGAATTGTAACCAACTGACACATTGTATGTATATAACTGGAAGATGGTTCTATGTTTTTTATGTTTTGTTTGTATATGTTTGTCTTAAAAAATAAAAAAAAATTATTAAAAAAAAGAATTGCAAGTCCACCATATCAATTCTTTCTCTAGAGTAGAACATCTCCACCCCAGAAGACATGTCTCCATGGTCTACTGCAGGCCAGACTTTTTGGAACTATTTAGCAGACTGGTTGAAGATCTATTGCTGGCTTAGGAGAAGAAGAATATAAATCAAGGGGCTACACAGGACTAAAGCTCAAGGAAATTATTTTGATAGCTGAAGCTGAAAATCCTTCCTCCTTGGCAGCCCAAGTAATAAATATGAATGAACGTCAGATTCATGCCACAATTCTTTGCTTAAGGCAATCATGCTACCACATCATTCCTAGACTTCTACCGTCCACTCCATTCGCTGCTCGAATTTGGAAGTGACATCGCTGGTTCAAAACTAGGAAAGTCTCATCTTTTCTCATCTGGCTTCCTCATCGACTTCGCTTGCCAGAAAGTCACAAAAAGTTGGTCAATAATAATAATAATTATTACTATTACTATTAATCTTCTCATCACTCCTTATCACCCATCCCCTACCACTTGTGACTGTATGACTGTAACTTTGTCACTTATATCCTTACAAGTGACAAAGTTACTGTTTCCTAGTATGATTTGATTGCTGATTGTACCCTATGACTATTATTAAGTGTATCTTATGATTCTTGACTCTTGATGAATGTATCTTTTCTTTTATGTACATTGAGAGCATTTGCACCAAGACAAATTCCTTGTGTGTCCAATCACACTTGACCAATAAAGAATTCTATTCTATTCTACATGATCCTGAAACACTTGAACCGTCATAAATATGAGCTCATTGCCAAGTATCTGAATTCTGATCACACGACCATGGGGATGTTGCAATGGTCATAAGTGTGAAAAATGATCATACGTCACAATTTTCAGTGCCGTTGTAACTTTGAATGTGTCAAACCCAAAATTGACATATGTAGCCATTTTAGTTAGACTTAGTATATATTCTTTTTCTTACTTTCTCTTTAGCAGTTATGGGGGAAGGGTTTCAGGCTTGCCACATTCCTAAGGGGGGAGGAGTGTAGATGATGGAGAGGTGGTTCTTCTTCCCGTGGGAAAATGAGCTGTCCGTGCTTGTGCCCCTTGAGGTGGAGATTCATGACATCAAGCAACGTTGAATTACTTCTATTGGAGAATGTGACTTTTGGGGGTTGTTTCTAACTTCTAATATTTTGGAGTAATTGTGTCAGATCCGGAATTACCACAGACTTTGCCAATTTGATGCTTTCCTAAATAAAATAAATTGTATTGGAAGATGGACTTTGTTCTTTTCTTTTTAAATGGACTTCATCACTTGGAAACCTGACAGAATGTCTATGGAGATTCTCCAATATCCAGGTCATGGTTGTCCCAAAGCTCCTTTTCTCAAGAGGCAACTGGACTTCCTTGCTTTTTTCTTTGAAGATGTTTTGCTTCTCATCCAAGAAATTTCTTCAGCTCTGACTGGATGGTGGGGAATAGAAGGATTGATATTCCTTGCAGACACCTGATCATTTGCATCCTTTTAGAGGGTCGTTGAGACCACTTGGAGGTTCATCTGTATCCTTGGGGGTCACCTGAGTAGTGCAAGTGGGTGTGGAGCCTTCTTGGAACTGTTGAATTGATTTGTGTTGTGGAGCTGTGCTTTCTGCAAGATGTTTTTCCCACGCTGTGCTCTTTCACTGTTGAAGACACACACAGGCTATTGGGGATGAGTCTGTGTTGTCTACATCTCAAACTGAAGCACAAAGGGTTCCTGTTGTCTGCAATTTTTCTGGAAATCTGTTCACACTCCCATACCATTTGAAGGGTTTTTATCCCAAACTGCATAGCTAAAAAGTCAGTAGAGATTCTCAGTCATCCAGTTCATGGTTGTTGTCCCAAGGGTGCTTTTTTTCAAGAGGCAACTGGACTTTCTTGATTTTTCTTTAAAGATGTTTTGCTTCTCATCCCAGAAGTTTCTTCAGCTCTGACTGGATGGTGGGGAATGAAAGGATTTATATTCTTTGCAGACAGCTGGTCATTTGCATCCTTTTAGAGGGTTGTTGAGACCACTTGGAGGTTTGTCTGTATCCTCAGGGTCATCTGGTGGTGCTCCTGGTTCCTGTGGTCTGCATTTTTTCCTCTGGAAATCCATCGCTACTCCCACCCCATTCCAAGGGGGTTCATCCCAAACTGAATAGCTAAAAGTCTATGGAGATTCTCCATCATCCAGGTCATGGTTGTCCCAAACATGCTTTTTCCAAAAAAGCAAAACTGGACTTTCTTGGTTTTTCTTTGAAGACGTTTTGCTTCTCATCCAAGAAGCATCTTCAGCTCTGACTTGGATGGTGGGGAATGGAACTTTAATGGTCATGGAACAAACTGTTGTAAGCTATTGCAAATGCTACACAGAGGGGTGTCCCAGGGAGATAATAAAATGCTCTTATTCAGAGCTCTTCATCCACAGCACATCTGTACTTCATAGGATGTACAAAAGGCTCTTTGTCAAAACAAAGACATCAAGATATGTCAAAACTATAACGCCACACAAGGCTATAGATCAGAAAACTGGCTGAGAGTAGCATGCCTGCTGTTCTGGATTAGAAAGATGTTTTAGGAACATGAAGAGTGTTTCAGAATTGTCTCCTTTGTTTTAAATCAATATGTTTCCTTCTTTTGGCTGGTGCCCATGATGCGAACACTCCAGATTAATCAACTCAGAAATATTAATCTTGAAATTGAAAACCGCAAGAAAAAACAGCGAGGAAGTCAACTGAAAAAAAAATACATCCTGCTAATTTGGGTATTTCTCCCCCTCCTGCTGATGTTTTAGTCTCCACCACATATCCTATATTAAATATATGTGGCCTTGACGATGTGCATGAGTTTGGCTGGTGAGGTTCAGCTGCCTGGAAAATAACCTTTTAAAAAAAGGAGCCTGCCCTGCATTCTCAGTAGACATCTGTCTAGATTCTTGAAGATTGCTTCGCTTCTCAGAGTGAAGGAGACAAGGAACAAGATGATTAGAGTGCTGGAGGCTAAAACAGATAAAGAGCGGTTGTTGGAATTCCAAGGTCTTCTGGAAATAATAAAGGTATCTTTTGTGGAATCATTAGCAATCTGATCCCATGTCTACTGAGATGGACACCAAATAGTACTTGGACCCTTCAGTGAAAGTGTAGTTCAGAAAAACACCAAGATGGACAATGCTTTGAATAAACACAGTTGAATAAACTTTCTTTAGGATACTTATGAAAGTAATGAAAAGGACTGGGGTTGACATGATAGCAGTGTCAACACTGCTGGGGTTGACATGATAGCAGCAACTGGGGTTGACATGATAGCAGCCGGATCTACCGGTTGCGGCCCTTTCTGGATCGGGACGCCCTGCGCACGGTCACTCACGCCCTTGTCACCTCTCGCCTGGATTATTGTAATGCTCTCTACATGGGGCTCCCTGTGGGTAGCAACCGGAGACTCCAACTGGTGCAAAATGCGGCCGCGCGGGTGATCATGGGGGCGTCACGTAGCTCCCATGTGACGCCTCTCCTGCGCGAGCTGCATTGGTTGCCGGTGGCTTTCCGGGTTCGCTTTAAGGTTCTAGTTTTGACCTTTAAGGCGATCCATGGCATTGGGCCAGGCTACCTGCAGGACCGCATTCTGCCGGGGATCTCCAGCAGACTGGTGCATTCTCACAGGGAGGGCCTTCTCCGGGTGCCGTCGGCCACTATATGTCGCCTGGCGGCCTCCAGGAGTACGGCCTTCTCTGTGGGGGCCCCTGCCCTCTGGAATACTCTGCCACCTGAACTACGCACCAACACGGACCTGAGGGCCTTCAGGCGTGCGTTGAAGACCTGGCTCTTTGAGCAGGCTGGCCTGGGCTGAGATAGTTTTAATTGTTTCCTTATTGGGTTTTAATTGGGTTTTTAATTTTGGGGGGAGGGTTGTATTAATTTAAAAAGCCACTATTTAATTTCTTTTTAACTTTTGTATTGTTCGGGGTTTGATTTGGCTGTACACCGCCCTGAGTCCCTAGGGAGAAGGGCGGTATATAAATCTTAATAATAAATAAATAAATAAATAAATAAATAAATAAATAAATAAATAAATAAATAAATAGTGTTCAATATCTCAGAGGCTGCCCTAAAGAAAAGGGAGTCAAGCTGTTCTCCAAAGCATCTGAAGAGCAGGACAAGAAGCAATGGGTGGAAATTAATCAAGGAGAGAAGCAACCTAGAACTAAGGAGAAATTTCCTGATAGAGAGAACAATTAATCCTTGTAGTGGCTTTCCTTCAGAAGTTGTGGGTGCCCCATCACTGGGAGTTTTTAAGAAGAGACTGGACAGTCATTTGTCTGAAATGGTATAGGGTTTCCTGCCTGAGAAGGGGGTTGGACTAGAAAATCTCCAAGATCCCTTATTCTGTTATCATAACTAGATGCTCTTAGTCATTGATTTAGAATAGAATAGAATAGAATAGAATAGAATAGAATAGAATAGAATAGAATAGAATAGAATAGAATAGAATAGAATAGAATAGAATAGAATAGAATAGAATAGATGAAGGGAAGGGAGAATGGAATGGAGTAGAGTAGAGTGGCGTGGAGTGGCGTGGCGTGGCGTGGAGTGGAGTAGAACAGAACAGAACAGAACAGAACAGAACAGAATAGAATTCTTTATTGGCCAAGTGTGATTTGTCTTGGTGCAAATCCTCTCAGTGTACATTTCTAGATTCATTGGCTACAGCTTTGATCATCTATCTAGAGTTTTGCTTAAATAATATTGTCAACTAAATTTGGGTGGAATATGCCTTGACTATAAATAAGGAGGGAGTAGAATGTTCAAAGTTAAGACATGTCTTATGAAGAGCAGTTGAAGCTTACATGAAGTCAAGGAGAATTCTCAGCTGGCATTTTGCTAAAGAGCATGCAATTGCAATAGAGAATTCATTTTACACTGGGATTCCAATCATTTCCATGGGGTGAAAGCTTATCTGCCCTCCCCACCCCATTTTTTTAAAATGAAGGTGTAAGAATCTTGAAAGCCATTGTAAAAGCTCAACTGCTCCAGGGAAGCATGGGTTTTACAATTTGGTAATGCACTTAAAAAGGACTGCTTGAAAAAAATATATATGCATCCAGCAAAAGTGAATAGGAGCCAAGTATCAATTTTGCATGACTCAAAAGGTCTTCTGGAAATCATAAAGATATCTTTTGTAGAGTCGTCAGGATTCCCATTTCTATAGAGGTGAGCGCCAGATAGCATTTGCTGAAAATGTAGTTCAGAAAAGTGCCACGGCGAACAATACTTTAGCACAATTGAATAAACTCTTTTCTTAAGGTGGATAGTTTTGAAGGCAGGCTTAGTTTGCTAAAGCAGGGATCTCCAACTCCCCCTCCCCCAGACTATGGAATAACCGGTCCACACAAACAAGTGAAGTCCCATCCGTGAGATGCAGGTGGCATGCAAAACCACACACCCCTCCGGTCTATGGAAAAACCTTTCTCCACAGAACCAGTTCCTGGGGCCAAAAAGGTTGGGGGGCATTGTGCTAAAGGACCCCAAATAGAGTCCTAAAGCATGTGGGGGAGGCAACTGAATTTGATGGTTGAAGTGTGAACTTGCACAGATTCTACATGTTCTCCAAAGCACCTGAAGGCAGGAGAAGATGCAACAGATCAGTGGTGGGATTCAAATATTTTTACTATCGGTTCTGTGGGCGTGGTTAGGTGGGCATGGCCAGGTGGTCATGTGACTGGGTGGGCATGGCTATGTGATGCTTTTCTCCCTTTCGCAGTACCCCCTCCCTCAAACCCGGTATTTTGCCTCCTGGGGGGAAAAATGCAACAAATACAGCACCTTTGCACCCTGTTTTTTTGCCTCCTGAGCCTCAGGGAAGCCTTCTGGGGGCAAAAATGGAGCATGTGGGAATCGTACAGCACCTTCACACCCCGTATTTGCCTAGAGGGCCTCAGGGAAGTCTCCTGGTATAGTAAGTACAACAGTGAGGGGGGGGGGAATCAGCTGTGCAGTGCGATTTAGATTAACTAGAAAGCAAGAAATCCAATTATTTCCTGCTTTCTAGCTCATCTAAATCGGGCAGCTCAGCTGATCATTAGAAATACCAGTTCGGCTGAACCAATAGCATTTTTTACTACCAGTTCACTTGAACCAGGCTGAAGTGGTAGAATACCACCACTGCAACAGGTGGAAACTAATCAAGGACAGAACCGATCGAGAAACAAGGAGGAATATCCTGACAGGGAGGACAATTAATCAGTGGAACAGCTTGCCATTGGAAGTTGTGGGTGCTCCATCCCTGGGGGCTTTTAAGAAGCGACTTTATTTTTTATGTTTTTAATATAATAAAAATTCAATAAAGTTTATTTTTAAAAAAAAAATAAGAAGAGACTGGACAGCCACTTGTCTGAAATGGTTTCCTGCTTGAGCAGGAAAGAATAGGGGTATCAAATTCAATTTCATCGATGGCTGCCATCAGGGATGTGGTTAACCTCAAGGGGGCTGGGGGCCAGGAATGGCCGACTGGGTGGGTGTGGCTAACTGGGTGGGCAAGGCCAGCTTGACACCACTTCCCAACTGCTGGCATGTTTCCTCTTTGCATTGGGTAGACTAGGCTGAAGCCATACTGGCCCAATATTTCCTCTTCGCATTGGGTAGACTGGGCTGAAGCGATGTGGGCCGGCCCCTTACATTTTCCACATGGCGGGCCAGATTCCCAGGCCTTGTATTCAATAACCCTGAGTTAGAAGATCTCCAGATTCCCTTCCAACTCTGTTATTCTGTCATAATTGACATAGCCAACAGCAGACTACCAGCAACACACTTTATCCTGTTTAGTGTGGGGCAGCCCCTTTCATTTCAGTAGATCTGGGAACATGGCTAGATAGTGCTGTAGAACACTGTGGGGCAGTATATAATCTAATCACCATTGCTATCTCTTTGTCATGCCCCTGTCAGAGTCTGAATCCAAGGAGGAAACTGAAGAGCTGACAGAGAGTGGGAGTGTGGCTCCATTGGCTGTGGAGCAGGCTGAGAAAGGGCAAAGTCTGGCTGGGCAGAGCAGGGAAGTGCTAGAACAAGGGAGAGGTAGTTCAGAGGAAGACCCAGGCCCACCCCCTCTTCATCCTAGGGCACACAGTGAGGAACGGAGAAGGGAGCAACGTGAGTTGTGTGACTTACAGGGGGAGGAAAGGGCCCCGATTCCCTTCATTAGCTGCAGCTGGGAATGAAAGTTTATAAGAAAGGCAGGATGTGTGCAGCAAGCTTCTGCAAGCAAACATGACTTTTCTTGTGTTGCCTTCGGTTATCTGTGTTCCTGGCATCTTCCCAACTGTGTGAGTTTTGCCGTGCCTTCAAGTCTGAAATTCTTGCTCCTGCCCTGCCAAACTAATTACTTCAGTTTGGCTTGTTTGGACTTTAAGTTGCAGTTTGTGTTGACCATGTTTTGAACTTAATTTTCTGCAATCAAAGGCTGTTCCTGGGAGAATTTTTCTCCAGTCAGAAGGTATCCTGGACATTGGGGGCAAAATTGGAGATAATAAAGGAACTCTTCTTGATTGTCTGACTGTGTTGCCTTTGTGCCACGCCCTGGGTCATCACACTTTTTTAAAAGACAAAGGGAATTCACAATCCACAGATGAGCCAACGATTCAAAGGATAAACTTTTATTCTGAATATACTGTTTATTCCACAATAATCCAACACAACAGTTTTTTTAAGATTATAAATTATTTTTTATCACAGTATTATACAAATTTTTACAAAACAATTTGCTTTTATGCCTCATTTCAGCCTTTTTTTTTAAATTCACACAAAAAAGGAGCACTGAATGGGAAGAAAGATTGATCTGCCCATTCAGCAGCACTGAAGAGAAGTGGGAGGAATAGATCATGGGTTAACTCCCCCTCCCCCAGTATAAACGACTCCAAATCACAATTGAAACATCCACCCAGTTATTAGGAAGGTCAATTAGACTTGTTGCAACTCAACTGCGAGTCCAAATAAAATTCGGACCAAAGGGTATCATCTTGATCTAAAATATTTCTCTGTGGCATGAACTCCAGTTTTCTGGAATAGGTCCAAAGGAACAAACCACTGGCGAATGGGTTACCGTGAATTTCTGAAGCTCTAGACACTTGTCAAACCCCACCCTTCCATTTACAATACTCTAGCACTGATATTAACAATATTAACAATGCAATATGACAACATGTGGGGTGGAGAATTAGTAACCCACAGATAGGAACAATAATTATGTGGCTTGTCTTTTCTGGAGAACAGTTGTCCCAAATACAAATCAGGGGGGAATTCTAGATCATCAACATTTGAAATTTGTGCATTTCTCCTTCCATTTTGCAAAATGCAGAGGACAGATTCCAAGTAACAGCTACACACAAAATTGATGTCAATTCAGGTGATTTTTGCTCATGGGTCTCCCCCCACAAAGGGTGACGGGCCTGTTGGAAACTATGAGAGTTATGAAATCTTCATAATTTTCACAATGACACCAGAACACATACAACAGGGGTCCCCAAACTTGGCAACTTTAAGACTTGGGGACTTCAACTCCCAGAATTCTTCAGCCAGAGAATTCTGGGAGTTGAAGTCCCCAAATCTTAAAGTTGCCAGGTTTGGGGGCCTCTGATGTACAATATCACCAGGGCTTTTAGGTGACACCAATCCTTAGGCTTCCTGAGCCGCCCCTCCCCCCCTTTCTTTTCCTTCATTTTCCTTCAGAATTTCCTTTTGGAATTGACCCCTGGTATTCAAAATCGAATCCCTGTGCTTGGATAATGTCAATACATTCAGCAGAAAGATTATAATTCAGTGGAAAGAGCAACCAGTGAGAGAGAGAGAGAGAGAGAGCAGCCTTTGGTGGAATCCAAGGGAGATAAGCTCAACATCTTGAAGAAACATCTCACCCATCGCCTCATTTTCCCCCCTCTGCCACATCCATTCCATGAATTTACAGTGGAGAAAGTCTCACCCACAGAGGGTTTGAGACCCTGTTACGCAGCTATCGTTCTTTTAAAAAAATAGTGCTTATGTCTGATCCATGGAATCTTTTAGAAGATTTCCATGGTGACCAACCAGATGTTTTTAAGGGCAGGACCAGTTTATGGGCTACAAAACACCTGGACGCCCCAATCCTTTCAGCCTGGGGAAGGCCACCTCAACTCAGAAGGAGGTGGCGGACACTCAGTTCCCGCCACGCTGGAGATCCCAGAGAAGAGAAAGGGATCCTCCTTCTTGCATCCTTTGAAATGAATACTGAAGAGTTCAAAAAGAGCAAGTAACACTTAGGTTGCAAAAGGTCACTTAAATGGGGAACTGCGTCTTTGGGCGCAGTAAGGCCGGTAAAAGGAATCCTGTAGGAAAACTTACAAATGACAGCAATACTGATTTTTTTTCTTGTCAAGTTTCAGCAAGAAAGCATCAAAAAACATCGAAAGGGGGAGGTGTACTAAAATTGTTCAAGATAACAAGACCTAAAAACCTTCTCAATCAGACTCGGGGCAGGGGAGGGGGAAATATATGCCATGTTAAAAACTTGGTACAAATTTGGACCACACTTCATGGTTTGGCAGTAATGCTGGTTGTTGCAGTGAGGGATGAGATGGGGAGCGGGGCGGGGGGAAGGAAAGAACTAAGCCATTTAATTGCCCAGCTGTTTTGCTTTCACTCAAAAGAAAACCCCACAAACCCAGAGCAAGCATGATTTAGTTGTCAGATAAGAAGCATTCCAGGCTTATTATAAAAATGCAAACGGTTGGATCAGATTCTCTACGTCCTGTGAAATAGCCAGAAGTTGTAAATCAAGGAGCAACATAGGTTGCTTTTTTAAGTATAACTCTTTTTAACAGTAAATCCAATTAAACTATGAGAAAGAATGATTAAATCCAAGTCTCATAAAACTCAAGAATGATAAAAGAAAAGAAGACGGACGGACGGAAGGAAGGAAGGAAGGAAGGAAGGAAGGAAGGAGAGAGGCAGGGAGGGAGGAGGCAGGAAGGAAGGAAGGAAGGAAGGAAGGAAGGAAGGAAGGAAGGAAGGAAGGAAGGAAGGAAAGGGTCAGCAAAGGTGAAGGGAAGAAGGAAGGAGGAAGAGAGGGAAGGATGGAGGAAAAGAAAAAAAGGAAAGGAGGGAGGGAGGGAGGGAGGAAGGAAGGAAGGAAGGAAGGAAGGAAGGAAGGAAGGAAGGAAGGAAAGGGTCAGCAAAGGTGAAGGGAAGAAGGAAGGAGGAAGAGAGGGAAGGATGGAGGAAAAGAAAAAAAGGAAAGGAGGGAGGGTGGGAGGAAGGAAGGAAGGAAGGAAGGAAGGAAGGAAGGAAGGAAAGGGTCAGCAAAGGTGAAGGGAAGAAGGAAGGAGGAAGAGAGGGAAGGATGGAGGAAAAGAAAAAAAGGAAAGGAGGGAGGGAGGGAGGAAGGAAGGAAGGAAGGAAGGAAGGAAGGAAGGAAGGAAGGAAGGAAGGAAAATGTCCAATGTGTTAAGATATAGTAATTCATTTTATCTCGCCCACTATTTCTAGGACCTGTGCCATTACCACTTTGCTAAAGGGATTGATGGTGTGCTAACCTCACAACAAAATATTAAGGACATGTTTCAAACATTAAATTGGATACTATTTTAAATTTGAGATACCCCAGATCAGAAAAGCTCCATCTCCAGAATGGGACAGCTACTTCAAGAGCAAAATGAACCTTTTCCAATCGTTTTAGAATGGTCTTGAATTTCAAATGCTTCCAGAATGAATGAAGATGGGGTGTTTCACCTCAAAACATTGATTAACTTTCAGGCATTTCTTTCAGGAAAGAGGTTTTACAAATAAGTGTCTGATTTCTCTGTGTTAGTTCTGTACACTTTTAGATGTAACCCTAAATCAAACCTGACATAGGGGAATCTCAGTGAAAAGAAGCAGAGTTGAAACATTGAAATTTGGCACTACATGTTTTTGTAGGCAACAGGCTGACTGTATATGAATAATGTGCAAGGCATTTGGAATACAAGAAGAACATAGAACATTAGTCCAACCTCCTGCTCAAGACAGGACCTGTTCTGATCTAGGCTTCACAAAATCACAAAGCAGACTCCTCGTCCCAACAAAACCCCTTTTTATCAGGCTAATGTGAATTCCTCTCATTCACATCCAGCAAAGTCCTGGCAAACAGTCTTTCAAGAGTGATTTACAACCACAGATCTTATCAAGCTTGGAGAGCAGCCAGGCCGAGAACTTCCAAGCACAATGCTGTTCAAGGAAATACTTGGCAAGGAGCCTTTGAGAGTCACGAACAAATCTTCACACTGATTAAACGAAGTAATTGTCTCCTGCAAACACTACTCCCCTTCCGCTCTTCTTTATTCCCTATGGGAGGGGCCATTCACCATCTACCTGTGCCTTTACTCCCGAGTCGACCCTTGTTCCTTAACTGTTCCCTTCTCCTAGCAGCTCTGCACAAGCGCACACTGGGAACAGGCTCCAGCTATTCTTCTTCCCCACTGATCTCCGACTCTGAAGGCAGCTGATAACTGTCGGATCGCTCTGACCCCATCTCTGCCTCTGAATGCAGAGTCCTTGTCAGAGCCTTCCCCAGACTCTGGGACTGGCCCATGTTCCTCCCCAACTTCCTCACTGGCCACTGGCAGGCCACAACAACCTTATACCAACCCGGTCAAAAAGCTGTCCAATCTATTGTTAAAAACCTCCAGTGATTTGAATTCAAAACACCCCATTTTATATCCAAAATGCTTTTGGATTCCAAAAAATGTCTGAACACTTTTGAATCTCTTTGAGGGCAACCAAGAGCTGTTTATGTATCCAATGGACATACTAATTTCTCAGAACTTTCTGGAATAGCTCATCCTTTTTCTTCAATTCATCTTGAAATGCCCTGTTTTCTGCTTCTATAAACACACAAGCAACCTAACAGGTATTGCCAACAACACAAAGTATGGAACCTAGCCTCAAAACCAATGCAATTTAAATAGGTATCAATATTTTGAAGGCAGGTAGAATCAGTCAGAATGGGAATAATTTTGGTCAATGGGATAATTTTGCTTCCCCCCCCCCATCTTAAATATGAAGAACGAGAGCCAAATAGAGGGAGAATTCTAAAAGATCAGAGCCAACACTCTGTTATCCTGCAATCCTACAATGTTTGGGAGAGAATTTTGGAGGTCACAGGGAGAAAAAACTCTGAAAAGGGGTTCCAACCTTGCAAGGGGATATCCAATCACAGATCCTTCCTCAGCTCCCAGAGAGACCTTCTCTCTCTGACCTTAGAGCTCTGATGTCATAAATGGCCAAAAGTAGATGCTTCCTTAATTATGCCAAAAAAAGTTCCAAAGCCATGGGAAACTGAATTTCCAGGACCAGAGGCACTTCTCCAAATTAGCTTCTAATTTAGGGTCAAAACCTGGATAATTCACTCCTACGGGAAAGCCAACTTTAAAAAAAAAAGTTAAATCCCGTTCTTTTCTTCCTTTCGCCCAACCCAAAAAATAAGTGGCAGGGTCTAAATAGTTTGGAGACTTCCAACATTGGGAATCCTTAACAAATGAGGTAGGGTTGCTGATCGTACGCCAAGTCTTATGGAAAATTCCCACCAGATTTCTGATGAAGTAGAAAAAAGGGGATGACTTTAGAGCAATAGAATGAGTAAAACACTTAAAACTTCTTTCAGGCATTATCCTGTAGCCTCTCTTCTGCCAACGTTGTTCAAATTACTTCTTCCTCCTGCCAAATATGTCATATACCAGGTGGATGTCCGCAAGAGACAATCTTCAAGTCCAAGTTTCTAAGTGCTAGGCTAAAGTTTCCTTCAGCATGGGTGTCCTGCCACTTTAAGTAAAAGCTTCTTGTTTCCTGGTGCTATATCTTTATTTGGTTGCAACATGAGCCAGAATAAGAGCTACATCAGAGCTACTCAGGCAAGGATTTTCTGCCGCTCTCCTATAGAATTTGGTCTGAGCGCATGTCATCTGGAACATGGTGACCAGGAATTGCTCATGTGATAATCAATCCTGATATTGTTTCTAACAGCTGAACAGGGCTCAGTATGCCAAGCTACCAGATCTGGGCTGCCAAACTCCATCTGACCACTAGGTGACAGCCAAGAAGACAAAAACTCTTAAGTCTACCCCCCCCCCCATATTACATGAACCTCACTGCATCTTCCAGCTATGCCTATATCTGTGGCTTCTACTAGCATGGGTGTCCTACCACTTTAAATAAAAGTTTCTTGTTTCCTGGTTAATGCATATCATTTCCTTTTAATGACCCCATAACCCCTTGTAGGGTGGAGTCTGGGCAACTGAATGGAGCTAGCAGAGTGTTTTTACTAGCCAGATGCCCTTCCTGTTGCCAATGCAGAGTTTTGTTCAGCAGATATATTTCCTCATGCCCAGAGAGAGAAATATCTGCTTCCACCTAGGATCGAACTCACAGCCTCCTGATTGTGAGGTGAGAGCTCCCCCTCTAGGCCACCGCACCTGGTTAATGCATATGCTACACTTTTATTTATGAACCAATGTTTAAACACTCAAGTTCCTATTCCCACAAGGAGAATTAAGCCTTTTTCTTTCCATATAAGGAGAGAAAGAGGGGAAACCAGCCATGAAATTATCCTTTGCAAAGACTAGGAAATAATTAAGGCATTTTTAAAATAATAATAATACTAATAAATGTAGATATTGTAACTGTAAGCATTATTTACAGGAAGCAGTTAGTAGCAGTACCTGAAAAAACTGTTGTTGTTTTTTTGACAAAAAAAGTAATCATCAAAAGAGGCTACAAGCTACCCGAATACAGATAAATTGGTGGAAAGTTTCATTGGCAATGCTGCTCAGAGTAAAAGTGTCTTTTTTAAAAAAATTAATACTGCAAATTAAAGATGAGAACCAATATTTCCATTTAAGGCAAACTGTAAGGTCAAGCAAAAAAGCAAGCAACTTCATCTGCACGCCAAATTTTAAGGAATTGCCCTCTCGTTTCCAATAAGCATTTATTTTTCATTGTGTGCGCTGCCCAGAGGCACATACACGTGAGACGGGCAGCTATATAAACCCAATAAATAAATAAATAAATAACCAATTTGCACTTTTAACAGAAGAAAGCTGTTATGGGACTCCTAATGCCAAACAAGCTGAATTCTCTTCAATGAGGACAGAAGCAACGAAATATAGCACATCTCTGACTAATTTTTGGCAAGCATGAGGTGTTCCCCAAACCCCAGTCTGTGAACTGCTACCAGGCTGCAGCCCATTGAGAACTGGGCCACCAAAGTGGCAGGCGAGTGTGCAAAGCTTCATTTGCATGGGATTTATGTTGTGTGCTTGAAACTGTTTCTCCACTGAAATTTGCCAGTGGCGGCCCACAGAATCAAAAGGGTTGGGGACCTCTGCACTAAGGTATGAAAAACCTGACTGTCAGCTGTGAACTGTAGAGCTACTACACCTGGACTGCAAATATCCACGTGACCACTAGATGACACAAAAGATTTAAGGTTTTCTGTATTTTGTTGCCACTATAGCAATAGCAACAGCACTTAGACTTATATACCGCTTTATAGTGCTTTTACAGCCCTTCTCTAAGCGGTTTTACAGAGTTAGCCTCTTGCCACCAACAATCTGGATCCTCATTTTATCCACCTCGGAAGGATGGAAGGCTGAGTCAACCTTGAGCCTGGTGGGATTTGAACTGCCAAATTGCTGGCAGCAGGTAGTCAGCAGAAGTGGCCTGCAGTAGTGAACTCTAACCACTGCGCCACCAAGGGTCTTCTAGTGGTCATTCAGATTCTTGCCATCCCACTCTTGAGACCTCTAGAAAAGAACTGTTGCAATCCGAATTATATTCATCCCATTTTATTAGAGTATTTCTTTGAGATGGGAACACCTGCAAAAACTCCCTTTTTGAAAGTAGAAAAATTAGGAAATCTTGCTTTGCCATTCCTTCTTTAATCATCTCTTGAACTTAATAGCAATAGCACTTAGACGTATATACCGTTTTGCAGAGCTTTACAGCCCTCTCTAAGCCATTTACAGGGTCAGCCTATTGCCCCCAACAATCAGGGTCCTCATTTTACCCACCTTGGAAGGACGAAAGGCTGAGTCAACCTCGAGCCTGGTGGGATTTGAATTGCCAAATTGCAGGCAGCCAGCAGTCAGCAGAAATAGCCTGCAGTACCGCACTCTAACCACTGGACTAGCACGGCTCATAAGTTTAACTTCAACTCATAACTTTAACTCAAACTTTAACAACATTAGAAGAAGCTGAAGTGAGGAATGGGACAACTCACCACAGCCAACTCACCATTGAACAATTCAACAATGCAGTTGCAGTATTCAAAACAATTTAAAAAATGACATTAATTTTTGTCATTCACATCTTCATTTTGTCCCTCCCTTTGCATCCTTTCTTTAATGGTTCTGTTCCAACATTTCTTTGATATTAATTAACTTTTGTTCTCCAGTGAGGTGTCCCGCAGTGAGTTGGCTGGGATAGGCAGCTACCGATTTGCACCGGTTCGGGCAAACCAGTACGAATAATCAGTCGGCCCCACCCACCCACCTGTGCTCTAGTCTGTCCTATATTTCTATGTTTTGAAGCTCAGCTGAGGCGCGGCACAGTGGATTGCAGTGCCTCAACTGTTTTACTTACCAAACCGGTTGTTAAACCAGTACAATCCCACCACTGGAGTTGGCTGTGCCAAGATGGCCACACTGAATTGTCCTAGATCTGCTAAAGTGCAAATGAGAAAGTGAAGAAAATATACTAGTGGGCTCAGCTAAAATCGGAACATAAATGGAAGTGGACAAAGGGGAAAAAATTAAAAACTTGCCATTCATCTAGGACGAATGCATTCTCAGAAATTCCTCAAAATCTTTGGGCTCAACATCAGATGAAAGTCACTTGCCGGTGCAATTATATTTTATGGGGGTTCTCGTACAAAAAAAATGCAGTTTTTAGAAGAATTCTGTGAGATCAAGAAAGCCACGCATTCATTGGTGAGTTTTAAAAAATCATTGATTAGAATATTCTCTTCCCTGTCTACAACATTCTGAACTCCAAGATTTTTACTGACTGGATTGATGTTTGAGTTCATGCTAAATCAGTATTTTTTTACTTCAAACCCAAGGGTCACTCTATGAATTACAGGGATTGTTTTGGGTTTTCAATTGTTTTTCATTCAATTTTTTTTTTCATTTTGCTATTTGTGATGAAAAGCAGAAGGTAAGATGCTGCATAATAATTGGGGATAATTTTGATTGAAATAAGCAGTTATTTTTCAAAACCCTGAAATACATGCCTGTCAATTTGATTTCAGCTACTGACTGGACCTGTAAACAGTAATTCAGGTGAATGTTTTCATCCTATAAAACCCATTTTCCCCCACTTGCACAGATAACTAAATGTACCATCCTCCGTTTTTCGGTTTTTACATTGCACAGTCGACTCAGATATCTGTTTAACAATATGTAACTTAAGATTCAATTGCATCACACCGCAATATTTGGTTTCTCACACAGCAGGAAAAGAAAAATCACTCAAACACCTCTTCAATAAACTACACTCTACACATGAAAAAAAGGAAAAAAATCTAGGAAAAAAATAATAATTCCTGAACAGAATAGCAGCTTCGTCATCATGCAAAAATTACCCTTGGAAACCAACGTTCAATATATTCACAAAAGACATTTGTATTCACAAACGTTGTATGTTGAAAACTTTGGAGGACTTTGCAACCGGTGAAAACAGGTTAACGTCCCACATGGACGTTAACAGCTTGAGCAAGATACTGGGATGAAGGTTTTTTTTTTTAAAGATTCCATTTTGACATTGTTTGCTTCAAGCTCGCCTTTTTAATAACTTTGCATCCCGTTCATGAAATGATGAAATCCGATTCTTTTTTGTTTTTAGAAAACAAAGATGATCTGTTATAAGGCATTTTACACCATGGTGAAAAGTCTCGCGGTGTCCAATTCGATGCGCCAGATCGTTGACACCCACCACTGCTTTCTAAATAAAACATTTTAGCTTTTTTTTTCTTTTCTTCTTCATTTAAAAAAAGTCCTTTTGGATTTTAAAACCGGTTGCCGCCTTCTGACCATCATTTTAATTCCCTCCCCTCCCCAGAATGTTTTTAATTCCTGGGGTTCGGAAACATTTTCAGGTGTGCTAACGCCATTGCATTGATGGGCTTGAAGTTGGCAGTGGGAGCAATGGTTATGGAAGGAAGAGAAGAAGTCGTAAAGAAGTCTCTGCTTTTTTTTTTAAATCATGGCATTGGTTTACAGTTGATTTGACACTGGCGAACTGGTGTGAAATGAAGTCGAGTTTGTATTCAAACGTAGTTGAAAGCAGGCATATAAATAATCAGTATTCTAAACCAGAAGGCGAAGGAAATGGCAAGTTTGTTTTCCCCTTTCCTTTACAAATCGGGTGTTCCAATGTTTAAGGAGTGCAACCCACTCAAAACCGAGTTCTAACAAACAAACAGAAATGGGGGTGATCTTTTAAAAGGGGAGCCCTTTTTTGTTAAACACAGAGTCTTCAAAAGCACACACACAAAAGAAGACTTTGCCCCTCCCAACCCTGCAACTTCACAGTAAAGCACATACAGATTCCGGTTCTGAATGGCCTAGATGATGAAGCATTCACACATGCGTGTTAACGGATCTGACACACCAACATGCAGCTGCGGTGGGTGCCTTCCAGCGCCTTTTCCCCCCTCCCGAGAAGATTTTGAGTCACTGGGGTTGCCGTGGAATCCGCAGCTGGAGCAGACTGGACCCCCCCTTTTTTTCCTTGAATGAAAATGGTGGGCTAACGTTTTGGCAGGATCCTGGTTGGTTAGATGAGTTTTGGGGTTTCTCGGGGTCATAATTGGCAGGGTCTGCTTCCAGATAACATCCAGAGGAGGATAAACTGGATTCCTACCATAGACCAGAGTGATGGACTCAATTGAGAGACTCCACCACACTCCGTTGAATCATCCTGTAGGTAAAAGAGAAAGAGAGAGAGAAAGAGGGAGAGGGATAGAGAGAGATTAGAATGAGCTGAAACATCAGTAGACAGATATTGACTTCTTACCCAATAGTCTTTTCACTAAGAACCCTTTTGTGCAATTTAGTCTCGACAGCCACGTGACCATCAGGTTGTCAAATCGTAAATCATTCCTATGCCTGTTTCTGAGTTGACATTAGAAGGAGGGGGGGAAAGGCCTGATGGAGCAGTGTGGCAGATGAAGGCCAGAAGCACATTCCATGCTTATCTTGTGGAGATTGTAGCCTAGGCAACTGGATCTTTTGCCCACAAAAATCCTTCATTGGAGAGGGTGATTGATGACACCCAGCCCATGAACGTGTTTCGTTGGAGAATCTGATATATGACACACCTAGGGGGTGGGGGGAAACAGGGTCATAGGTGATAGTATATTACGTGTCTCAGAGTTGTCTTCATACAGGTTAATGCCAGTCATGTTGCTCCTAATAAATCTTTTGCTTTCTTTTGAAACTTGGCTCAAGGCTCATGATTTAATTAGGGCAATTGCCAGAATCCGGACACCAGCTTCTGAACAGATCCTAAAGTACTAGTATTCCTGAAGTTAAGAGGAGCAAGTTACCCAATCTAGAACTTTCTTACCTGATGTACTCCTCTAGTGGAGACTCCCCAAATTTGCCTGCCATACCACCAAGTCACCACCCAATTTTTAATGACATTAGTGTGATCTGGATTTGTCTGGTTTACAATCTAGAGATGTGTTTGTTGTGGTTCAGTCACTAAGTCATGTCTGACTTTTGCCACCCCATGGTGTTGTGACCCATGGCTGGTGAAGCTGGCAGCAGAGTCAGTAGTGAGGAGGCTGGGGAGGAACCTAGGCCAGTCCTGGAGGTTGAGGAAGGTTTGGATGAGGGTTCTGCATCAGAGGCAGAGATGGGACCAGGGCGGGCTGGCAGTCGTCAGCTGCCTTCGGGCTCAGATAGCAGTGAGGCTGGGGAGCAGTTGGAACCGGTTCCCAGCCTGTGCACAGGCAGAGCTGCTAAAAGAAAGGAGCAATTAAGAACTCAGGGTCCACGTGGGAGCAAGGCCACAGGTGGATGATGAATGGCATCAGGATTAAAAGAGGAGTGAAAGGGAAGGGGGCTTTTGCAGGAAACAACCTGCTCATTTGGTCATTTGTTTGTTCCAGCCTTGGGGAGATTTGTCTGTAAATCCAGCCTTCCCTGCCAACAGTGAGTGTGGAACTATTTACCGGGCAGCGTTCCAGGATTGATAAAAGTCTTGAAATAATTAGTCCACCTTCATGAGACTGTTTGTCAAGCTGTTGGCTGACTGTGAATGAAATAATTCACATTAGTGTAAATAAAGAGGTTTTTGTCAGGACTCAGAATTGACCGAGTGCTTTTTGGTGAGGCCGAGAACAGAACACATGGACTGTCTCTCCACTTTGCCCAAACTCAAGTTCATTGTGTCAATGACACCATCTAATCATCTTATTCTCTGCTGTTCCCTTCTCCTTTTGCCTTCCATCTTTCCAAACAGCAGGATCTATTCCAAAGCGTCCTCTCTTCTCATTAGGTGGCCAAAGTATTTGAGCTTCCGCTTCCTTACTTAACTTAGATGCAGAAGTGTTGGGTTGATACGATAGCAAAGAAAGGCAAGGGGTTTTATCAAGCATAAGGAATAAGGAATTGCTCATACACACAAACACACACAGAGTGAGTAATTGTCTAACCCACCACATGCTATTTGTCTATATTGGAAAAACGTCACGTTGGTTTTTAAAAATAAATAGCGTGCGTAAGGTCACCTTATTGGTATTCATGTCACATGTAGAACAGTGCCTTGAAATGTAATATAAATGACTCAGAGAAAAGGAAGCTAAAGAGAGATTTATTTTCAGAAAGCTCCGAACAAAATCCTTTAGCACTCGAAAGTTTAGAAATAAGGTACTTTTGGAATACCCAATGAGCCGTTAATCGTAATTTTTTTTAAAAAATGCAGACAAAATGTACCCTGGGGCTAAGAAAAAAAAAAAAAAACTGACTCGCCATGCAACTTATTTCAACCACAATATTGTAGAATAGATTGTCCAGCCTTTCTTTGTGCAAAAGTAAGGATAAGCCATGTTTGCTGGTTATCAACCACTGCAGAGATTCAATATAGAGTTTAAATTATTCTTGTGTTTGGGAGCACAGTCAGACAGATGTTTAGACTGGATCTGGCAGTTTTGTTAACCTATCGAGTCCTCTCCAAGGACTTGGGATTGACAGATGTGGTTATTTGACAGTGTTAGAGGTATCGTTGCAGGTTGTCAGCTGTTGCAACTAAAGCTGCCTTTTGCAATTGACCGATGGGGAATTTGTCAATGCCGATGGGATTCAAATGGTAAGAGTGGTACGGTGGCCTAGAGGTGGAGTTCTCGCCCCACAATCAGGAGGCTGTGAGTTTGATCCTAGGTAGAGGCAGATATTTCTCTCTCTGGGCACACTGAGAATATTTCTGCTGAACAAAACTCCACATTGGCAACAGGAAAGGCATCCGGCCATTCAAACACTCTGCTAGCTCTATTCAGTTGGTCAGACTCCACCCTGCAAGGGATCGTGGGGTCATTAAAAGATGAAGTTGATGATGATGGGGTTCAAATGATGCTCCAGATGTTTTGGGATTGCACCCCAGGCACCTAATAAGACTATCTTTACTCTCTATTGCCACAATTCTTATATTTGCAGGTCTTCGTATGCTGTGGGGTTTTTTCCGCAGTTCTTTCTCTTCTCTTCTGCTGTCTCCAGGTACTGCCACATCCACTATCTAGATGTTTTTGTCTTTTTTTAATCAACTATTTCACACAGCTCAATGTGATGTAAAGCACAGAGAGTATTTATTGACTGAGTATAATAAGGGAGGTGAAATAGGTATCCAAACGAATGGGAATACCAAAACCAGGTCAATTTTTCTGGCAATTCAGAAGGAAGATATTCCTCTCAATTGTGGAGTTACTTGGAATATATGTAAAGTAACTAAAACCAGCTAGCTATTAGTAAACATGTTTATGGTTATGAAGATAAACCAATGCCAGATATCACTAACTCATCTTTTCATGGATTAGAGGAACACAATGTCACTACAAATGAATATCAGATATCTATATATATCTATATATCTGAAGATAATTAAATGCATTTTTCTTAATATAGATGTGCAGCAAGCCATGTTTTATCAGAAGTTCTTAGAGCTAGATGACTCCCTCTAGTGATTTTGTAATATGGGCAGAATGAAGGCAAACTCTTCTACAAATATCCTTAGTCAAAGATATGATTCTCCAGAACTGCTGGAAAGTGAAAATTCATTACAGGTAATCCTTGATTTTCAATGATTTGTTTTTATTCTATTCTATTTCTAATCTATTCTATTCTATCCCTATTAATTCTATTCCATTCCGTTCCATTCCATTCCATTCCATTCCATTCTATTCTATTCTATCCTATTAATTATATCCTATCCTATTCTATCGTATCCTATTCTATCCCTATTAATTCTATTCTATTCTATTCTATTCTATTCTATTCTATTCTATTCTATTCTATTCTATTCTATTCTATTCTATTCTATTCCATTCCATTCCATTCCATTCTACCCTATCCTACCCTACCCTACCCTATCCTGCCCTGCCCTACCCTACCCTACCCTACCCTATGGCATTCAGTTTGTTCTCAAGTTAGAACTAGAAATAGTGCTGTATTTTTTTCACATAAAGGGTTATTGAACTTGCTTGAGGCCATGTGGAGAGAAAGTGTTCCAGACCACAGCTGGATCTGTTCCTGTTGCCTTTCAACTTAGACCCATTGAATTAAAGCATCCTTTAGTTCCAAAGAAATCTACAGAGGATTTTAAGCTAATTTGAGAATGAACCTTTCTGATTGGCTTCAGACCTATTCCATATTCCACATTCCATTCTACTCACAGCAATCTGGCATAAAGCAAGCAAAAGACTAGTATTTTTAAGAACGTTTGTCGGATTCAAAAAATAGATATGGAAAATGGCTACATATTTTGCTTGGACCTGTGCCTAACTCCTGAGATTGGGAGGAGGAATGGGAAGATAACCTGGAGGAATTATGTACGGTAGCATCCTATTGGGTTAGACAAACTAAGGGAGAAAGTTTGCCAATTTAGCTTCTGGGAAAAGATGAGTTTGCAACTAGTGGCACCAACTACATCTGGGATGTTGTAGACAGGCAAACTACTCCCAGTAAAGGTGAATATTGGGACCTCAGGGTTGATATGAGGAATCCTTGAGACTCTCTGAGCTTGGTGGTTTTCTTGCAGATGTTTCATGACCCAAACTAGATAACATGAGTTCTACACTGATGATGTTACCTAGTTTGGGTAATGAAACTTTTTCAAGACAACAACCAAGCTCAGAGAGCACCAAGGGCCCCTCAAACTACTCCCAATTTTGTAACTACACCCCTTTAAACATTCCAAATGGTTCAACCAACATCACAAAAGGGCCAGGATCATGTATGGGCCATAAACTCTATTCTGCATTGCTGTGCATTTGTACAATGCCTAAATCATATGTTGTTTTGATATGTATTTATGACCTTATAGAACAACACCTCTGAAAAGAAAAACAGCCCTGTTGTGTTTCCAACAACCTTGAACAGTGGTAAATATGTCAAAATTCAGGTTTTCCATCAACATTCTCCATCAGCCACTCCTACAGCTTAATCCTTTGAAACCGCAAGTCATGGAAGACAAATTTAGACTCTCACCCTTGAGAATCTATCTGTATAGAAGTTATACAAGAAAATCACAACCTCATAATCATGTGTACATTTTGTTTTATGGCGGATTTTATATTCCACAGTATTCATTCTACAAACTCACCCAAAGTCTAAGAGTATTGTCTATTTCAGCTGTGCAAAGTTTTGAGTGAAGAACAGTTCATTTAAATCATCCTTTTGAGTGATGTTCAAAAACCATAAATTCAAACTGAATCAACACAATTCTTTGAATCGAAATGCAAATTCTAATTAAATTGACTTGAATCCTTAAATTAGATCTTGGCTGATTCACATACCCATATTGTCTGCATAAATTCAGGGACTATAGCATATGGATGCATAATAGGAATGAGAAGTGGAGCCAGACCAGAAGTTCTATCTTGTCAAACGTTTTCTTAATTGACAACCAGAAGTCCATAATTAGGCCAAAAGATCTTTCTTCTGAAGAAAATAACTAAAAACTGGATTAGGAATGTTAACAATGTAAAGTCTATGTCCCTTCCTTGAATTATGGTCTATCCTTTCTGCCTCAAAATTAAAGATCTGCAAAAACAATGAAATAAAAATAGAAATTTTAGTGTGGTGATCACAAAAGACCATGAGAGAGAGAGCAGAAGGATTGTACATTGGAAGAACAAATAACTGAATTAAGTGAATTGATGGCCAAAAAAAATTGAAGTAAACAAAGATTTTCTCAGGAAAGAAGAAAGAAGGAGAGAGGGAAAGGAAGGAAGGAAGGAAAGTAAGTGAAAGAAAGGAAAGAAAGGGAAGGGAATGGAGGAGAGGAAAGGAAATGTGGAAAGTAGAGTAAAGGAAAGGAAAGGAAAGGAAAGGAAGTAAATGGAAGGGGAAGGGAAGGGAAGGAAAAGAAGTAAATAGATGGGGAAGGAAAGGAAAGGGAAAAGAAGGGGAAGGAAAGGAAAGGATTGGATCAGATCTTAACCAGCTCCTAACCTCTTTCTGAGAGAAACCAAGTTCTGAACAAGCCTATATCTATCAGTCATCCCTTTCCTAATGTCATTCGTTATATGCATTCTTAATTCCCTTTGTATTCTTGCAAAACAATAACTTTTGGGTTGGGGGAAATGAAACAAAGTGCAAAATTAGAGAAGGTAACTGACCATCCACACCACATGAAAACTTGCAGAAAAATGAAGACAGAGGTGGGCGTCATGGCAGTGGCGAAGCTCCTTGTGCAAAGAGGCTGATCCTATTAGTAACGGGGCAAAGTTGCAAACAGAGGAAAGGAAAGGGAACACAGAAAGAAACACACACAGAGACGATGAAATTTCATGCAGTTTGCTGGCTGATAGAAGAGATAATGTGAAAAGCAAAAAAGAAAAAAGAAAAAGCAAAGAATTTTACAGAGACAACTGAAAAGGAAACTTAACCCAAAATGTCAAAATGCTACCATTACACAACTAAGATAGAGAAGAAGAGCACATCAAGCTAGTAAGCAAGACTCCCTTGTACGTTCACACACAAGTATCCAGTGTTGCCGACCATGGAGAACACATTTTTTCCTTCCCATTTGTTCCCAGCAAAGCGGAAGTTCTCGTGTGTCAAACATTTTCACGGTTTTCAAACTGTGTGGTTCTTATGTTCTCACACATACGTGTTTGTTGCAACCTAAACTGAACGTGTAAATACAAATCTTGGACTGTATGAATTAATGAATGAATTCTTTAATGGCCAAGTGTGATTAGACACACAAGGAATTTGTCTTGGTGCATATGCTTCTCAGTGAATATAAAAATTTTATGCTGTAAAATTTTGACCTGGGGAAACACCGATGGAATCACAGAATCGTAAGTCTTGTAGGGCTAGAAGGTATCTTGGAGGTCTTCTGGTTTAAACCCCCACCCACCCAACGAAGGAGGCTTTATTGCATTTTAAAACAAATTTTTTTATATATATATAAACATGTGTGTGTGTGTGTGTTCCAGCATAACTCTGGAATGCCTTGAGCAATTTCAACCTAACTTGGTACACAGATGACTTACTCTTTGGAAACAAATACAGTGGGGGGTAAGACAGCCCTAACATCCCTGGGGGGGAGGGGCGTGTGAGCCTTAAAATGGTTTCTACTGTACAGCACAGTAGACTTGCCCTGGGAACGGCTTCACAGTACTCCACAAGGGGGCTCCCTCCTGTGGAGGAATAGAAGAATTGCGATGCTACGCAAGACAGTACAACAGTGTGAGTCCCAACTACAGGATTTTCCTGTCTAATAAAGGATTGGGATAAATAAATATCCGGGCAACACCAGGTTATCGGCTAGTCCCAAATAAAGACAGATAAGTTTGATTTGAAAAGTACTGTGTGTGCTATTTTTTTAAAAAGGGAAAACATTGTTAAAAAATTCTTTAAATCATGGATTTTCATGAATGTCATGCTTTGTAAATGACTGATCTGAATTTCTATGGATGACTCCTCTGTTGAACAGAGGAAAGTCAAGATAATCTTTGTGTTCCAATATGTGATGTTTTAACACACACACACACTTATATGTGTAGAGTCTCTTTTGTTGCTATCTATCTAGCTTGGATCTAATCTTTTCTGTCAAAGTTAAATATTTCTCCTAAAATTGCTTTGCTGGATTCCAGCAATTGTGAAGACTCCCAATTTTTATTTTTAAAAAATATTGTGGGTACTTCATAACATGAGCAAAAGTAATTATATCCGTGTCATCGTGATCCGCTACCATCCTTTTACAAGGAATCCTCTTTGAAACAGAGAGGCACAGAATATCCTCCAGATTCATAATGTGCCCACAAATAAGGAGATTTGCAACAGAGAAGGAATGCACGATTCCCATGACTCAGAAAGGAGAAAAAACAACAACAACAACAACCCCACAATATCTAAAAGTTCAGTTTTCAAGGCTGTTGAAGACACTGTGGAAGATTGTCATGGCTGTGTGTACAAAAAGCCAGCACAGACTGTCCGGTTTTTCTTTTTTTAAAAAAATAGGAATTGTGTGTGAAAGCACAGTTGCTGAAAGGTAAGGCAGCTCCAAAAACAAAGGCAGCCATCAGTTTTAAGATTAATTGTGAGCACATTTACATTAGAAGGGCTCTGATCTGGAATGGGAGCAGTATGTGTAATGAGAGAGAGAGAGAAAGAGAGAGAGAGAGAAAGAAGGGGGCAGAGTAAAGTCAATTAAAGATGGAAACTATTCTCAGGAAGGGAGAAATAGAAAAAAAGAAAGATCGTATATCTGAAAGAAGAGAAGACTTACTTTAGCGTCGTCAAAGCAAGCATCCGGTCCTTTCCTGTATCTGGGATGCTGAACCATCTCACAAGGATTCGGTCCTTCATCTACCGATTGGTTAAGGAACACAACACCGTTCTCCTCTTTGCTTATACCGCACAGTATAAGTATGTCCTGCTCATTCACATATAACAGTGGTTTAGTGGGTTTATTGACATTTCCTCACAACTCCCTTCACCCAAAATACAAGACTGCCCTGAGCAGACCAAGGGTACTCTACCGACCAATGGCCAATATTCATCAGGCACTTGAAAGCTTCCCGATCAAAATAAACCCACCATGATAAATTAAATCCACGATTCGAGTGGGGTTCCACGAGGCAAGAAAAGTCCAGAGTTCACAAGGCATGGAGTCAATCCAAAGCAAGGCAAGAATCACAATGACCAGAAAACACACAGCTAGGAAATGAGCACGCTGTTTCCAGCATCACTTCAATCAATCAATCAGAATAGATCTGGAAGGGACCTCGGAGGTCTTCTAGTCCAGCCCTCTGCTCAAGCTGGAGGCTCTATACTATTTTAGACAAGTGTCTGTCCAGTCCCTTCTTAAAAGTCTCCAGTGATGGAGTACCTACAACTTCTGAAGGCAAGCTGTTCCACTGGTTAATTGTCCTTACTGTGAGGAAGTTTCTCCTTAGTTCCAGGTTGCTTCTCTCCTTGATTAGTTTCCATCTTTTGTTCCTTGTCCTGCCTTCAGGTGCTTTGGTAAATAAGTTGACCCTCTCCTCTTTGTGGCAACCACTCAAATACTGGAAAACTGCTATCATGTCACCCCTAGTCCTTCTTTTCTCTACACAAGCCAAACCCAAATCCTGCAACTATTCTTCATATGATTTTGTCTCCAGGCCCTTAATCATCATTTTAACTCTTCTCTCCACTTTTTCCAAAGTCTCAACATCTTTTTTGTAATGTGGTAACCAAAACTGGATGCAGTATTCCAGGTGAGATCTTACTAAGTCTTTATAAAACGGGACTAATACTTCACGTGATTTTGATTTTATGCCTCTGTTTTATACCTAAACTGCTGATTGGCTCAAAGTCATCTAATTGGCTTTTCTGCCTATGGAGGGACTAGAACTCCCCATCGCCTGGTAATTGGTCCAAAGTTACCCAGCTGGCTTTTGTGCCTAAGACAGGACTAGAACTCACTGTCTCCTGGTTTGTAGCCTAGTGCCTTCATCACTAGACCAAATTGGCTTTTTATAATAATAATAATAACAACAACAACAACAACAACAATAATAATAATGTTCTAAAACTATGGTTATGTTTTATTCTAGAAAAGGCCTATCTCTGTCTACTTCCTAAAAGTCAATACTGACTTGTATTGACTTCCTAAAAGTCAATACTGAATACCAGGCTTTGAAATTTTGGACCTAGACAACTTAGAACTACGCCACCTATGGTCTGATCTAAGCTTAGTACACAAAATTGTCTGCTACAACGTCCTACTTGTCAACAACTATTTCAGCTTCAACCACAATAACACACAGGCAAACAAAAGATACAAACTCAAAGTAAACCGATTGCAGAAAACACGACTTTAGCAACAGAGTGGTCAATGCCTTTCCTGTCTGTCTCATGCACATAGGTGGATTTGTGGCTGTGCAGATGCAGATAGACAATTCCACAAAACATCCGTAACAAAGTATATTTATTGTTGGTACATCAGGTATCCTCATGACTCACATTTGTGATGAAGCTCTTCTATAACGGCCAACCCTTTGTATATCAGAATTGCAGATAAAAAATGGTTCCTTTCCCAACCATCATGTAGCAATAGAAGGAAAGATGTTATCAGTCCATGAGTGCAGGCAAGAATGGAGGGCAACTTCCTTCAACCCTTCAAGGGTCAATTTAGTGGCCAATCAGGATTACAGATGTGGCCACATGACATGAACTACATTTCCCAGGATACCTTTAACTACGTTTCCCATGATGCATTTAACTACATTTCCCATGATGCATTCCCTTAAGGGGACAGCTCACAATTCCTAAGTAACTAACCAATTCCCATAGACTAGTTTGGACAGCACAATGCCTGGAACTCACTACCTGACTCTGTTGTTACATCCTCAAACCCCCAAAACTTTAACCTTAAACTGTCTAACGTGGACCTTACTCCATTCCTAAGACGTCTGTAAGGGGGCGAGCATAAGCGCACTATCGTGCCTACCGTCCCTATCCTACTGCCCCCATTTATTCGTACATATTTATTATATATCTACTTATACCTGTTTATACTTATTTGTTTATATGTTATGTTCATATTTATACTTGTTTTCTCATACATGCTTGACAAACAAACAAATTAAAATAAAATAATGGAACACAAACTATCAACCCAGTCAATGGTAATGAACATCTTAAGACCATACAGAAAGGAAGCTGGTATGGAATAACATCGCATCACATCCACACCAGACACAACAACTACTGGTCTGGGTTATAGTTTAGAAACAGATTCTCCAGATGTTTCCAATGTTCTTTTTGTAAGCAAATACAAATCCAGTCTCAAGTAGGAAAGGATACCAGGCTTCTCAGCTTGCATCAACGGCCTTGCATCACAATGATGACACAATTCTTTACTGTCACTCATGATGAAAACCAAATTAGTGTTGGAAATCTTCTCTGCATGAAATAGCCTGAGAAAGGAAAGCCAAACGACACCCAACAGTTTAAAGGCTGAGATCCAGGAAATTTCAATATTAGAACACAAACAAAGGTCCGTGCAAATGTTGTCTGGAACAATTGCAATAGTAATTTGGCACTGTTGTGTGATGGAGTGCAGTCTGGATTCCAGAGTGGTTTCCAAAGGAGAAAGAGGCAACTTAGCTCAGAGAAATTTGTGTGAGAGAAAGAGGGTGAGGACAGCTCCTCCTTAACAGTTCCCAGAGTATATGCTTTAAGGGGGAGTTAACATGCTTTTAGTTTGGCAGGATTCTGTCTTTAGGTGAGGAACAATATAGAAATTTGCTTGGTAGAATCAGTGTTCTTGGTTTATGGAGCCTGACACATTATTTCCAAGAGTATCCAGACTTGCAAAGAAGGTTCATGAAGCAGCTGAGACCATTCTGCTTCAGCTGCAACCCTATGAAAAGCATCATGCTGACCCTTGTAAGGGATATGACTACCTTCATGCTCACACTAATGTGCCTCTCACCCCTTCTATTCCCCAACGTTTGATAATAAGGACTGTAAAACGTGCTATTGAAATATATCTACATTGTGCAACATTTGAAGAATTGTGAAGAATTTAATCTTCAAAAGAGCACTCATATAGCCTCTTTCTGCAGTCCCTTAAAAGCAGCAATTCTGGGAGGGGAACACACAACACGTGGCTGTTTTATAGGTTGCAAGCAATCTCAAAGGTGCTTTTTTAGGAGGCAACTGGACTTCTTTGTTTCTTTTTGAAGACATTTTGCTTCTAATCCAAGCAGCTTCTTCAGCTCTGACTGAAGAAGTGAAGAAGGTGGGGATTGGAAGGGTCACCTGAGTACTGCAAATGGTTCCTGTAGCCTGATTTTTTTTTTCTGGAAATTCATTCATATGCCCATACCAGATAACAGATAATAATAACAGATAATCAGAGTTGGAAGGACCTTGTAGGTCATCTAGTCCAACCCTATGCCCAAGCAGGAGACCCTGCACCATTTCTGACAGATGGAAGTCAGAAATGGTGTACAGTCTCCTGCTTGGGCAGGGGGTTGGACTAGATGACCTACAAGGTCCCTTCTAACTCTGATTCGAAGGATGTTCATCCCATATACTGTTGCAAAGCAATGTTTTAACACATTTGTGTACCTGTTCTATTTGCTTCTCTATATTTTGAACATTATTAAAGGGGGGGGGGGTTTGAAATGTGTTAAGGGTTTCGAAGTGACACCTACCTAGAACAGTTGATACAGTCCAGAATGCCGTTGAAGGATTTATCATCAGACCCGAAGAAATATTGTGTCTGTACCGTGATACAACTCTGTTTGGATGGGAAGCCACTGAAATCCTCTTCTTCCACTTCCACTGTGGAACAAACAACAAGAGGGTCACCTCTGCGTGAAGTTGCCGATGGACACCTCCTCTCTCCCCAGCTTCTTCACTTACCTGCCCCAAGGAAACGTGGGAAGGTCAGCCCCCAGACTAGCTGCTGCAAAATAGACCTAGGTCAACAAACAATGACACAGAACAACCACGTCAGTATCCATTAGAGTAACCCCAACAATGAAGAATTCTTACATTTCCTGTACTGTTAATTCAGGGGTGGGCTTCAAAAATTTCAGCAACCGGTTCTCTGCATGGTTGCTGGGTGGTGGGCGTGGCTGTGTGGGCATGGCCTAGTCAGCCTCCTGCACCAAGGCGGGGGGTGGGCAGCTTTCACCCTCCCCGGGGCTCTGGAGGCCCGTTTTTGGCCTTCTAGAACTTCAGGGAATCCCATTTTTCGGCCTCTTCAGGCTCCGCAGGTTTTCTTCGAGCCTCCGGGGCCCATTTCCAGTCTTCTGGAGCCTCTGGGAGGCCCATTTTTCACCTCTCTGAGCCTCTGCGTGTGCCTATATTTACCGGGCATCCAAAACAGGCTGCATGGGGACTCCTGGGAGGGGTGGGGCAGGGTGGGTGGGACCAGCTAGGGATGGGATTTACAGGTTCACCAAACTGCACAGAATCTTAGCTAGAAGATCACCCGAACCTGTGCGAACCCATAGTAGCCCAGCCCTGTGCTAATTCCATGTTTTGTACACAGGTGGGCCTCGACTTAGTGGCCATTCAGAGTTATGATAGAACCTCCAATATTCGGGATAATGTCAGTGTTCCAGAAAACCTCCACCCCAACAAATAACTTTGAGACAGACATTCTCTCCAAAGTTCTATTTTATTTGACTAGTAAACTGGCACATCTGAGGAATCACAAATCTGAAAGTTCTGGGTTTCCTTGCAATAAATAAAAACTACAAATCCAACCCCTGCACCCATCATCGCATCACATGCCCAATCACCATCCGTCCCAATTTGAGGCATCCTCTCAACCAGGTGCAGAAATAACATGACCTTGACTTAGCTGAAGAATGCTATCAGGAGCTGTTGATCCAGTTCTACAGAGGAATGATTGAGTCTGTCATCTGCACCTCTATAACTGTCTGGTTTGGTTCTGCAACCCAACAGGATAGATATAGACTCCAGAGGAGAATTAGGACTGCAGAAAAAATGATTGCTACCAACCTGCCTTCAATCAAGGACCTGTATACTGCAAGAGTCAAAAAGAGGGCTGTGAAAATATCTACAAACCCCTCAATCCTGGACATAAACTGTTTCCACTTCTACCCTCCAAATGACGCTATAGAGCCCAGCACACCAGAACAACTAGACACAAGAGGATTTTTTTTCCCCAACGCCATCACACTGCTAAACAAATAACTCCCTCCATGCTGTCCAACTATTTGCAAAGTCTGCACTACTATTACTATTAATCTTCTCATCACTCTTTATCACTCATCCCCTCCCACTTGTGACTGTATGGCTGTAACCTTGTGGCTTGTATCCTAATGATTTATATTGGCTGTTTCCTAGTATGATTTGATTGCTTATTGTACCCTATGACTATTTTTTAAATGTTGTACCTGATGATTCTTGATGAATGTATCTTTTCTTTTATGCACACTGAGAGCATTTGCACCAAGACAAATTTCTTGTATGTCCAATCACACTTGGCCAATAAAGAATCCTATTCTATTCTATTATGTCTAACCACATACACTCCAAGAAATTCCCCCCTCCCATTTCCCCAGGCTCAAGAATGTGGCAGCGTGGAAGTGTCTGGTGCTAATATGGCTTCCAAAGCTGACAGTTACATTCAGCCTGGTTCTGAAGTTCTGATGATCACCCTTGCCCCCTTCCCACAATCACATCTCTGGATTTTGGTTACTTGGCAACAGCCCCCTATTTACAGCAGTTCAACAACATCCTACAGTCACGTGACTGAAATTTATGATGTTTTTTTTTGTCAAAAAAAAAACAAAAAACCCTGGCATTTACTTCTAGGTTTTGCCCAAAGCATCTCATATTGGAAACATATTTGTTTAATGACCACAGATTTGCTTAATGACTGCAGTGATTCTCTTAATGAGCACTGAGGGGGAAAAGGCATAGAATTAGCCTTTTCTAATTGACCTGTTTTACAACTGTCATGACTTACTGTCATAATATGCAGCCTCTATTAGGGCTGTAAGTTGAGGACCACCTATGGCAAAATGTATACCAATCACAGCAATGAGAGAATTGAGGTTAAGAGCTCAGTGACATGACTGACTAAGCTCTAAGTAAGATCTGGGGCTATGTACACCTGATGTGCTCCAAATAAAACAAGATTGGTTGTTTATTGCCTGGGAAAGTCCATATGCGTAAAATAATCAGGGAGCATATATAGTACACTGTGTCAAAATTCAGAAATTCTCCCCTTCATTAAAGGATGAGTGGAAGTCACTTAAAACTTCTGGCAAACGAAAACCCAACATAATGTAATATCTCTATCTGTCTGAGAACTCAAGAAAAGGAAATTGAAGTCTACAAACCAATTAGACAATGGGTAAATCAAATAATCCTTAAATTAGAGTAGAGCAGAATTAGAGTAGAGCAGAAGTGCAGGTATTACATTTTAGACCTTCTATGTTAATGTTACAGCTCTATAAACGTTCCCTTCCTCTTCCTATCGTATAAGATGGCCTGGTAAAATGAGCCGAGCTATTTTGCCTGCCAAAAAAGCTAATAAAATCCTTGGCTGTATAAACAGAGGCATGGAATCAAAATCCCATGAAGTATTAATAGTGCTTTATAAAGACTTAGTGAGGCCACACCTGGAATCCTGCATCCAGTTCTGGTCACCACATTACAAAAAAGATGTTGAGACTTTGGAAAAAGGTGCAGAGAAGACAATTAAAGGCCTGGAGACCAAAACATGTGAAGAACGGATGTAGGAATTGAGTCCGGCCAGTCTAGAGAAAAGAAGGACTAGGGGAGACATGATAGCAGTCTTCCAATATTTGAGGGGCTGCCACACTGAGCATTTGAGGGGGTCAACTTATTTTCCAAAACCCCTGAAGGCAGGACAAGAAACAATGGCTGGAAACTCATAAAGGAGAGAAGCCACCTAGAATAAGGAGAAACTTCCTGACAGTGAGGACAATTAACCAATGGAACAAATTGCCTTCATAAGTTGTGGATGCTCCATCACTGGAAGTCTTTAAGAAAAGACTGGACAATTGTCTGAAATGGACTAGGGTCTCCTGTTTAAGCAAAGGGTTGGAGTAGAACAGCGGTCCCCAACTTTTTGCGCACCAGGGACTGGTTGCATGGAGAGAGGTTTTTCCACGGACTGGAGGAGGCATGCCGTAGCCCAGTCCATGGACCAAGAGTTGGGGACCCCTGGACTAGAAGACCTCCAAGGTCCCTTCCAACTCTATTTTAGATCCTATCTTATGGATTGATCAAGACATTCATGCTGCTCAAATGTGTAACGAACTTGTATGCAAATTCCAACTTACCAAGCAGCTGCTGATGCCCACCATCCAAGGTGTAAAATATCTGCTATGGTAGGCTAGAGAAAGAGGAAGCAAACAGCATAATCTTAGAAGAATCTTTAAAAAAAACACTTACCGATTCTCTCTGTTCAATGTCCAGATATTGACTGACTGACTGATTTATTTGTTTTATGGAATTTCACTGCCGTCTCTGATTTAATGGAAGGCTATGTTTTATTAAAGTTTTTCTTAACATGTTAATATTGTAGGGCCCTCACTGTGCCTCTTAATACCCAAACAATTGTCTAAAGAGGTTCTTAATCATACAAGTCAAGATTGTTCCCGGGGGTGCTTTTTCCAAACTTTTGATATATGGTATAAGTTCTTCTGCTTCAGAAGGGGGCTGGACTAGAAGACCTCCAAGATCCCTTCCAGCTCTATTCCATTCCATTCCATTCCAATCTTATCCAATCCAGTCCAATCCAATCCAATCCAACCTAATCTAATCTAATCTAATCTAATCTAATCTAATCTATTCTTTATATTCTATTCCATTCCAATTCTAATTCTATTGTACTTTCTTGATGTTTTCTTTGAAAACATTTCATTTCTCATCCAACAGGTTTCTTCAGTTCATTTCAAAGTCCAGTTGTCTTTTGGAAAAAGCAGCTTTTGGATACCCAAATATTATACAACTATTGACTCCTAGTGATCACATAAATAGATTTTTTTCCATGACATACTAACCCTAAGCTATCCCTGATCCTTCAACACTGCCAATGGAGTATTCATTGCTACTGTAACTGAGGCTATCATCCATCTTGCTCCTGATTGTCTCTTTTTTCCCACCTTTCCAAGCATTTCCAAGCCAGTTGGGATTGAACTGGTGGCAGTGGGCAGAGTCAGCCTGCAATACTGCATTCCAACCACTGTACCACCATGGCTCCTTACACCCTTTGTATGCCCTTCTTCTCAATATGTACTTTATTTCTTATTTTCCTCAGTATTTTATCATTTTAGATTTGATACCGGCATTGGTTACTGATCGTAATAAATCCATAAGTGATATGAATCACATTCCTGTTGCTAATGGAGATATTTGTTAAGTGAGTTTTGTGAAAAGGTGCAATGAGTACTGACCACATTGATGGAGCAGAGTCCTGCTCCTTGTTTCGGTTCATCTTCTGGATCGCAGACTGACTGGTAGTCGTAAGACTTGTTGAAGGCATACAAGGACATATTAATGAGATTTCTCATGAGGCCAGGGTCAATCTCTCCAAAGAACTTTCCAATCTAATGCACAAAGAAAGGGAAGTCTTCAAACAGAGGTCAAGTTGCTACTGGATGTGTTTCCTAAAAGATATTGCTTAATTTATTGTGCCCCACCAGCGGACAGCGGAGCTGGTGGCAGATTCAGACAGTGAGGAGGTTGGGGAGAAACATGGGCCAGTCCTGGAGTATGATGAAGGCTCTGAAGAGTGCTCTGTGTCGGAGGCAGAGATGGGGCCAGGGCCGTCTGACAGTTATCAACTGGCTTCGGAGTCGGACATCAGTGAGGAAGAAGAACAGCTGGAGCCTGCTCCCGATATGCGCATGTGCAGAGCTGCCAGGAGAAGGGAACAGCTAAGGAAGAAGGGTCAACTCAGGAGCAAAGTCACAGGTGGATGGTGAATGGCCCCTCCCATAGGGAACAAAAGAGGAGCAAAAGGGGAGTGGAGTTTTGCAGGAGACAATTAGTTCATCTGAGTGAAGATCTGTTCCTGCATTCTTGCCAAGTTTTGTCTGCTACAATGTGGTTTCTGAAAGATATCAGCCTGGCAGCTCTCCAAGTTTGATCAAGGTCTGTAATTGTGAAATCTCTTGAAAGACCGTTGGCCAGGATTTTGCTGGAGAGGAATTCACAGTAAACTAAATAAAAGGGATTTTATCAGGATGAGGAGTCGGCTTCATGCTCTTGAGGAAGCATAAGTCAGAACATAATTAATAAGATATTCTGCATTAGGTTTAATTCAGTCACGTACCTCTGGAACATAGTTATCTTGGTTGGTCATCAAGAGAAAACCTCCATCATCAAGAATGACACAGTCAACGTGCTAGGAGAAAGAAGAATCACAGAATATAACTAAGTAATTGTTGAAATTTACCTTCCAGTTGAATACAGGTAGCTCTCGACTTACAAGCACAATTGAGCCCAACATTTTGGTTGCTAATTTGTCAAGTAAGTTTTGCCCCATTTTTACGACCGTTCTTGCCCCGGTTGTTAAGTGAATCACTGTTGCTCTTCAGTTAGTAACACGGTTGGTTAAGTTAATCTGGCTTCCCCATTGTCAGAAGGTCGCAAAAGGGGATCATGTGACACCCCCGGGACATGGCAACCGTCATAAGTGTGAGTCAGTTGCTGAATGTCTGAATTTTGATTGCGTGATCCTGGGGATCTTGCACTGGTTGTGTGAAACGGGGTGGTAAGTTACTTTTTTCAGCATCTTTACTTTGAATAGTCACTAAATGAACTGTTGTAGGTCAAAAACTACCTGTATAAACAGAAAAATAATAATGCAAGAACTTATTCACGGATTAAATAATCATGCCCTTTGGAGTATAAAACACTGTCAGTTAACCTCTTTGGAGAGCTTTTGGAATAAATTACAATGGAATATCTGTGATAAACTATTAATTTTGTATAATCAAACATTAACATATATTAAATTGTGCTACTCTTCTCGCTCTGGATTCAAGACAGCTGGATATTGTCAGTTTCAAGAACTTCCTGAGAGTTACTATCATTTGATATAAAAGTTGCTCAATTGATCTTTATGGTTACTTTTGGTATCGGAAATGTAAATGTGGCTGCACATTTCATTTGCAACATGGTTGTGCAAATCACGGACCTGAATGATAGCGAGGGAATATTAATAATAATAATAATGTTAATCACGAATAAAGGTGATTATATGCGTCCCAGGATAATATTGCAGGATCCAATCTGAGTCGGTCACCAGAACCAAAGGTTTTGTCTTCTGAGCTTCTGGATTCATTCCAGAGCCCATCCTGAGCAAATTTCTCTCTATTGAAATAGGTGCTTTGGGCTATTCTGTGTGTAGTGTTTATATGGTGCCTGTTGTGTGTGGGTTTTTAGATGTTGATTGGGGACTTGATTAAAGTATTAATGACTTAATAACCAGCAATCAACACTCCCCAATCAACATCTAAAAAGTCACACATGAGGTACCATATAAATATCATACACACACACACACACACACACCTTAAGCAGCCTCTGGCTGCAAATAGTCCAGCCCAACGCTGTGAGCACCAGGGCTGCAAAGCAAGGAGTTCAGAAAGAATGCAAGGAATCCAGGAAAGTTCAAACGTCAGCACCCAACACTCCAGGAATTCAACATTTGTTTCTGACAAATGCCCCTCCCTCCAGCATCTCCTTAAGTCTCAGTCCGCAGCTGTGCCTTGTGAAGAGGGACTGGGTGCTGTTCTCCTGAGTGGTCAGATCAGTCTGCACTGTTCTCACTTTCTCTCCACTCTCCATGCTCGAGGATCAGGAGGGGGTGGTCCTTGCGCATCTCCTGAACTCTGTCTCTCATGTTCACTGCTTAGCCTCTCTTGGTTATCCTGCCCCCCTTCCTCTCTGCTTTATAAGCCATCCCAATCCTGAAATGTCCTGGGCTGACTTGGCCTGCTCCTCCCCATTCTCCTCCTAAGCTAACAAAGCCGCCCCTTCGATCTCAGTCTGCTCCCAGTTCCGGCTCATCTTCCTCCGCAGATTCAGGCTCCAACAGGGGCATGACATATTGCTAGAGAGAAGTTCTCTGAGGATGGGTTCCAGCACGAGTCTGAAAGCTCGGAAGACAAAACTTCCAGTCCCGGTGACTGACACAGATGGGATCTGTTGTGGTTCACCGTCAGCCTATGCAGACACCAGCAGAATCAGACAGTGGGGAATAACGGGGATCAGTCCAGGAGTCTGGAGAGGACTCAAATGAGGGTCCTGCATCCAATGCAGAGATGGAGTCAGGACCATCTGGGAGTGGGGTGCTCACTTCGGAGCCTCCAGAGTCTGGCAACAGCAAAGCAAAGGACCCCAGGGAGCCTGTTCCCAGTGTGCGTGTATGTAGAGCTGCTAGAAGGCAAGAGCAGCTGAACCAAAAAGGATGACTCAGGAGTAAGGCTGGGAGGTAATTGCCCCTCCCATAAGGTATAAAGGACAGGCAAAAAATGATGAAATCTTTGCAGGAAGCAAAGTCATTCGCTTGGTTCAGATTCTTGAAGCTCTTTGTACTTCATTTGGGTTTTTTTCTAGTTCATTTGACACTTCTGTTATTGGCAGCACTTCACAGGAAAGAAAGGTTGGTGCTTATCTTAAGGGACTGTTTGAGATTCATTACTGGGAATGAAAATAATTCTCAACATTGTAATAAAACAAGACTTGTGTTTAAAATAAGTGTGTGCGTAATTATTGTCTCGGAAGCCTTGGTCAGAACAGGATCCTGCAATAATATTCTGCTTAATGTTGACATGGCTGCTTCGTGAGTCCCAAACTACATGACATATTTGTCCTGTTATAAACCTTTAAAACAGATGAGATGTTAACGATGAATTTATTTGGCTGAAGGAAATCATCTATTGCATCTCTTACCTGACTGTTTTTTTCACATCCGCAAATCTCACTCCCACTTTTACACTGAAAAAAATATAAGAATCAGCGCATTCATAAAACCATTCCTTTTTCGCAAACAACGAAGGCACAATATGCATGACATTATCCAAGTGGGAGGATAGTTTCCCAAGAGTAAGCAGATGCTGGAGCAAGAAACCCATAAATTCTTATTTTTATCGCTCTTATGGTGGAGAGTGCAACCTTCTCTTTGGTTACCCTGATAAAGCCTTGATCTGCACCATGAAAATGACCGGGCCCAAAACCAGCCCCAAACCGGGCTGAAAATGGACCAAAAATGGGCCAAAAACCAGGCCCAAAACAGACCAAAAAACAGGTCCAAAACCGGACCCAAACCAGGCTGAAAATGGGCCAAAAATTAGGTAAAAAACAAGCCAAAAACAGCCCAAAAAGTGTGCCCAAAGCTGGGCTGAAAACTGGGCCAAAACAGGGTCAAAACCGGGCCACGCAGCCCATTTTGGCCGGCAGGGTGTTGCAGGAGGCATCTGTCCTGCCCCCCGTCCCCCCAATGGCCCGCAGAGGAGAATTACAATGCTGATCCAGCCCTCGGAGAAATCCAGTTTAACACCGCTGGTCTAGAAGAAGAACCAGATCTTCAAGCTTTATGGGACACCAACATGGTGGAAGCCAGACAGGCTTTGGTTCAGCTGCTAAGATTGCCGAAGGAAGTTCTGGGGAAACTGGAGGTGAAGGAAGCCTCTGAAACTCACTTGGTCTTTAGTGGTGATTGTTGTGAAATTTCTCATCCAGCTGTTCAGGTTGATTTTTACTCCGACAACTGGCAAGAAATACACGTAGCATGAGGAAAGAAAGAAATGGATCGACATTGCAAAACAAGATGCAGGTAGTCCTCAACTTACAATGGTTCCTTTAGTGGCTGTTCAAAGTTACAATGGCACAGGAAAATGGGACTTAGGACCGGATTTTTTTCACTTATTACCGTTGCGGAATCCCCAGGGTCACCTGATCTAAATTCAGACCCTGGGCAACCAGTTTGTATTTATGATGGTCGCAAAGTCCCCGGGGTCATGGATCCCCTTTTGTGACCTTCTGATGAGTAAAGTCAATGGGGAAGCGAGATTCACTTAACAACCGGGCTACTAATTGATCAACTGCACTGATTTGCTTAACAACTATGGCAAGAAAGGTCGTAAAATGGGGCAAACTCATTTAACAATGTCTTACTCAGCAATATAAATTTTGGGCTCAATTGTGGTCGTAAGTCGAGGACTATCTTTATCTATCTATCTATCTATCTATCTATCTATCTATCTATCTATCTATCTATCTATCAACTACTGGTATATCTATCTATTATCTGTATCCATCTATCTATCTATCTATCTATCTATCTATCTATCTATCTATCTATCTATCTATCTATCTATTTATCTATGATCCTATATATCATCTAAATCTACATCTACATGTCTATCAATTCCCTCTCCCTCTCCCCCTCCCTCCCTCCCTCCCTCCCTCCCTCCCTCCCTCCCTCCCTCCCTCCCTCTCTCTCTCTCTCTCTCTCTCTCTCTCTCTATATATATATATATATATATATATATATATATATCTTCTCGACATGCTTTTTCTTTTCTTATATCATTCTCGGAATTTCTTGGTCTCCAGAATTCAAACCTCATCCCCCTTAGATTATTCTGAATGCTGGCTTTGTCTTATTGAAATTACTATGTCAGTAATTAATTAATTATATTTCTGTGTGGAAAAACAGTCCCGTTCGTTCCTACCTGCTGGTTTCAGAAGTTTTCCATTCACGGTGACCTTCACAGCCTTGCTTACCATAATGCCATCTTCATAGATGCTTCCTGAGGATTCAGAAACAGAAAATAGAATTGACTTGCCGTTATGACATGTCACTTTATCAATAGCACCGATAGCCCTCGGATGAGACTGGTGCATTAGGAGTCAATCATTCATCCACCTTATTTTGCATTTCTTGTTTCCTCCTGTTCAGATTAACTCCCAAATGACATCATTCTACCCACATCTGTATTTGAACATTAAGCAAAAAGGAGTTCGTTACTAAATAGTTTACTAAGATTTAGGTGGATTCTGTGATGCAATCAGAAAACAAGGTACCCACAAATAAAATTATCAGAAATAATAATGATCATTGTTCAGACATGAGTAGAATTCTACCTGGGAATATACAGTCTTATTAAAAAGATCAAGGAAATACATATGTGTATATATTTCCAATGTGAAAATTTAGGTTATGTGTGGCTTTCCACAAATCTCTCAGCAGTATTGATAAATTTATAGGCAGCATTATAGCCTTTAGGTATCTTTCTTTCTTTCTTTCTTTCTTTCTTTCTTTCTTTCTTTCTTTCTTTCTTTCTTTCTTTCTTTCTTTCTTTCTTTCTTTCTTTCTTTCTTTCTTTCTTTCTTTCTTTCTTTCAGATTTATCTAAAATTGCACCTTTGTGTAACAATTTCTAAGTTGTGCACTGCTATCCAGAATAGGTACTGCAACAGATCGGTGTTAATGATAAACAATTGCAGAGTTGAAGATTACTATTGAATTTTCTGTTTGCAATATAAAAAATTCTCTGTTTAGGCACAGTGGGTCGGAATGCAGTACTGCAGGCTAATTCCGCCCACTGTCAAGAGTTCGATCCTTGGCTCAAGGGTTGACTCAGCCTTCCATCCCTCCGAGGTCAGTAAAATGAGGACCCAGATTGTCAAGGGGCAATAGGCTGACTCTCTAAACCTCTGAGAGAGGGCTGTGAAGCACTACGAAGCATTATGTATATAAGTCTATGTACTATTGCTATCTCATTTCGTTTAAAAAGAATCTTGCTTGCTTTGCGCTGTCTAAATCCAATCCAACCTGTTAACTAACTGTAATTCTCCTAGACATCATCCTATATTGCATTAATGAACTGGATCTGAATTATATTTAAAAACTTTTTAAAAATATATAATAGAACCTGCACTGCCAAAGATGATTGTGAGTATTCTGAGTGCCCAGCAACTTACGGTTGAAGATTGGAGCTGTGAAGATATAATTTTCATTATCTAAACTCCTTTTGTAGAAGCTCTGTTCATAGGTTTCTGCATTTTCTGTCCAATATTCGCCTGCACTAAATGTAAGACATGAATATTATTTTTTTAATTGTACTTCACTGGGTTTTGTTGTTGTTTTAAATGGTGCTAAGGCAGTTGCTACTCAAGGCAGAAAGCCAGGGAGATGAGCTTGGCAAAGCCACCCAGAAGCTATTAAGACAATAACAGGTACAGAAAAAGCATGTTTTAAGCCCAGGGAGATGGAGAAGGGTTTAAAAAGAGACTCAGGTGGGTTCCTTCCAACTCGCTGCAGAATAAAATGGGGTGAAAGAAAAACACAATCAGTTGTGTTCTGATTCTGTTCCTATATCTTCTTTCAAGAAAGCATAATTTTAGTTTTAGCAGTGTTCTAATATCTCAGGGGCTGCCATAAGGAAGAGGGAGTCAAGCTATTCTCCAAAGCACCTGAAGGCAGGACAAGAAGCAATGGGTGGAAACTAATCAAGGAGAGAAGCAACCTAGAATTAAGGAGTAATTTCCTGACAGTTAGGATAATTAATCAGTGCTCCAACACTGGAAGTTTTTAAGAAGATGTTGGATAACCATTTGTCTGAAGTGGTGTAGGGTTTCCTGACTAGGCAGGGGGTTGGACTAGAAGACCTCGAGGGTCCTTTACAACTCTGTTATTCTATTCTATTCTATTCTATTCTATTCTATTCTATTCTATTCTATTCTATTCTATTCTATTCTATTCTATTCTATTCTATTCTATCCTATCCTATTCTTCCTATGAATTCAGTTTCCTGATGTGATCTACCCCATAGGGCTGACAAATAAATAAAGATAAGTAAATAAAGATTCAGGGGAAAAATATTATGAGAAAAGTACAAAATGGGTATACTGATAGTAAGCCTTATTGAAATCAAAGCACTATCTTTTCTGGCGTTCATTCATTCATTCACTCATTCGTTCAGCTTCTATAGCTGCCATCTATCACTCTGGGCAACTTACAATTCAAAAAAATATTGTTTGATTGACGGATTGAATTTTTATGCTGGTCCCTTATAAGATGACTGGGCATCTTTAATATAGTATGATTAAAACCCTAAAGCAATTTTAAAAAAAGAAACAATAAAAACATCCAAAATAAATAAATATATCTACACAGCAGCTGAGATACTTGGCCAGTTATCCGTAACAAGCCAGGAAATAGGATTCTTGATGCTATTAGCTATAGTAACTGAGAATCTTAAAAAATGGAGTTAAACATAATAGAATGGTATCTTTTTAAAAGACAAGATGGTGGAAATGGTGTTGTGATGCAGAAGCTATTACTTTTGTGACACCTGAGACTAAATCTGGAGGCCTCTGAGACTACATTTCTTGAATTAGCAAGCACTCCAGTCGCAAGTAAATCATTTCTAAAATACAATTTCAAAAGTAGATGTCAATAAAGAATTGTGTTTATCTGTCCCAAAAAGTCAACACTTTTCCAGAACAGCTCTTAAGGAACATGCTGGACCTCAAAGTATTGCTACATAAATAGGATTAAACTTTTTTTTTTTTTGTATGCTTTAAAGTACGTTAAAAACTCACAGTTTGGATTTCGTGAGAATTACAAACTTTCCAGATCGACATATCTTTTGTTTAGTTTGAAGATGTATACTGGGGAGGAAGTGAGGTTGACGTCATGGCAATATGGTGGTGGGTTAGTGGGGCTCCACTAATCCAGCCTAATTCTACCTTTCAGGAGCCCCCCCAGGGAGCCAAAAGTCACTCCGGAGTGGTGACAAAGAAGAGGGGACACTCTGGGGATCGCGAGGAGAAAAGCAACCCCTTGCAGGTCCGGAGGAAGCCCTCAAACTGGCAGGAGAAGAAGACGGCCATTATGGCCAGATCAAGCTGGGACATCCCAATGGAAGAAGGGACTGAGAAAGACTGAACAGTAGCGCGAATGAACTGAGTGAGCTTTTTCTAACCCCTGGGTGAAATTTTCCCCAATTTTCCCTTTCTTTTTTGAGAGTGTGACTTTACAGATCGACATATCTTTTGTTTACTTTGAAATCTAAACCAGGACATTGTGCCACATACTCTACATTGGGTATCATGTTTTAGAGGAAGCCTTTCTCAAATTGATCCCAACTAAGGTGTTTTATGCAGGGGGGATCAAACTATTGCATTACCCCAAGATTTTAATTGTTTATTCCCACCATGTCGGTGGGACTTTGCAGGAATTCTTGCCTCAAATCAGATGTTTGAGCACATGACTCGTTAGCAAACTCACCCCTACTGAAGATTAAATGACCCTCTTTTACCTTTTGGGATATACTCTGGTGATCCCTCCATCTGTAACTACGAAGCGTGCTGTGATTCCCTCACTGGAAAGAGAAATATTTTTTTAGATCAACATCAATTGAGAAGAACAGGCCAGGATCCTTGAGAGCTTATTTAGAATGTTCCTCTAAAGCAGAACAAAAAAGATTCTTCATCTTATCGTGTTATTTCTTTTGGCTGGATTGTTCAAACAATAAGTTCTGATCCAATAGCTGAAGGTAGTATCAGGATTCAGAAATAATAGAGCTATTCATGGCCTGGGGTAGAGGAAGCGAAAAAGGAATACTCACGGGTCCTGCTTACTCCAGTAATTCTGGACCAGGTCACTTGTGAAGCCCGCATCCAACAAAGCTCTCATCACCAAACCATTACCTACAATGAAAAAAGAGAAGAGAAGAGAGAGAAGAGAAAAGGAGAGGAGAGGATGAGAGGGGAGGGGAGAAGAGGAGAGGAGAGGAGAGAGAGCAAAGGAGAGAAGAGAAGAGAAAAGGAGGAGAGGAGAAAGGAGAGGAGAGAGAAGAGAAAAGGAGAGGAAAGGAGAAGAAAGTAGAGAAGGGAAGAGAAGAGAAGAGAAGAGAAGAGAAGAGAAGAGAAGAGAAGAGAAGAGAAGAGAAGAGAAGAGAAGAGAAGAGAAGAGAAGAGAAGAGAAGAGAATTTATCTACTACTAAAATTATTAGCAAAGGAACAAGATTGTTAAGATCTTGGTCCATCTATTGTATCTCAGAACATTCCCACTTGTTTGATTCCATTATTGTGTTTTAATTAAACCGATGCACCTTCAGTGTTTTTGTCAAAGAGCACTTTATTGAAAAGGCCATACTTACATGAAGGGTTTTCGGGTGAATATTGATCCATAAATTCAATGAAATTCTGAAGAAATACAGTATTATTTTCTGTTATTTTCACCGTGCTACAGTAGTCCCTAAAAAAAATAAATGGAAAAAATGACATTTTTTAATAATGCTACATTGGGCAAGCTACTATTGTATCACCCCTAGTCCTTCTTTTCATTAAACTAGACATACCCAATTCCTGCAATTCATGTGTTTTAGCCTCCAGTCTCCTAATCAATTTTGTTGCTCTTCTCTGCACTTTTTCTAGAGTCTCAACTTCTTTTTTTTTTATATATCATGGCACCCAAAACTAGATGCAGTATTTATTCACAATCTATTCTTTAATTCAATAGGGCCTTAATCTCGACTTGCTCTACTTTATTAGATAGTCCTATTCCTCCAGAAGTTATTACTACATCAATCAATAAATATTATTTAATATTTGACAACATGAAGATTGACTGGCAAGAATGACTAACCTGGGTGCTAAAATCGTATATCCAACTTCGTCAAAGGATTCTCGCTTGAGAGTTGCAATAACTGCAAAGAGAAAAGCAAAATGTTAAATGAAGTAAATTCAACTTTTGATAGCATTGGTCGACAGGCAAAAATGTTTAGCCACTAAAACACCTGGGTGAATTCCACATTTAATTCAGTAGATTATGTAAGGTACCGTAGCCAGTCTTCCTAGACAACTGAGATGAAACACAAGCATATTTAGGGTTCAGATGACCAGATCATCTTCTTTGCCTAATGACCATAACTTACATGTTTTTGTATTAGATGTGGAATTGATCCAATTATAAAATAGCAACTTAGGAAAAACAACCACAATCTAAAATTGTTGCAACTTAAAAGTGAGCTGAATCATCGTCAGAGGCATTGACTGAATCCAGAGATTCGGGCGAACGTGAAGAAATGGGTGTGTTGTGATGTCACAATGCAAGCTCTGTCCTTAAGCCAGCCGTACAAAGGAAACAGAATTAGCACTGTGACATCACAACAGCCCTTGTATCATTTGCAATTGTGGGATGATGAATGTGGGATGAATTCTCTGCCACCTCCGTCAAGAATGCCCAGATTGGACACATAGCCATTGAAACTACCCGGATGGAAGAACCAAACTCATTTGCATTTGCAAAATGGGTGCTAATTAACTCAGTTTACTTGAGCATTATTGCATTTCAGGATTGCTGAAATGCATAAAAGGTTCCAGACCAGAAATAAAATGAAGATGGTTTGCAAAAAACAGCAAGGGAGAGGAGCAAACACATGAGGATCAGAGAGTGACAAGATAAAGGTAAAGATTCCCCTCGCACATATTTGCTAGTCGTTTCCGACTCTAGGGGGCAGTGTTCATCTCCGTTTCAAAGCTGAAGAGCCAGTGCTGTCCAAAGACATCTCTGTGGTCATGTGGCCAGCATAATTAAACGCCAAAGGCGCACAGAATGCTGTTCCCTTCCCACTAAAGTGGTCCCTATTTTTCTACTTGCATTTTTTATGTGCTTTCAAACTGCTAGGTTGGCAGAAGCTGGGACAAGTAACAGGAGCTCACTCCATTACGTGGTGCTAGGGATTCGAACCGCTGAACAGCTGACTTTTTGATCAACAAGCTCAGTGACTTAGCTACTGAGCCACCACATTCCTATAGTCACAAGATCAGTAACACACAAAAATGGGCCAGAGGGAGGAGAGGTGTAATGTCATTTTAGACACATTTAGCTTTTTTGCCTCTATAATACCCAACCAGCATTGGGGAAGAAAAAAAACCTTTTAGGGACCAGTACAAAGGGTGGCAACCGAGAGGAAAAATGAAATACAAATGGCAAACAACAACAATAATACACAAAGGGAAATTAGCAACAAGAGTGTTATATACTTGCCCTTTAAGACTGTGATTGTCCATCAGAAAGAGAAGGCAAGAAAACAGGAAAAAAAACAGGGTAAAACAAAAGGGGTCACAAGCCAATATTTTATTCAACTAGTCACGTGAATAAAAATATTGTGGCAGAGAGAGAGAAAGAAAGAGAAAGAGAGAGAGAGAAAGAGAGAGAAAGAGAAAGAGAGAAAGAGAGAGAGAGATTGCAGGTTCAGTTTTTGTATAGCTGTATTCTGGAGGAAATAAAACAACAGTATTTCTGAAATTTTGGTGCCAAGGGTTTTTTAACGGACAGTTAGTCCTCGATGTACAACCACAACTGAGCCCAGAATTTATGTTGCTCAGTTAGAAGTTTGTTAAGGAGGTTTTGCCCTGTTTTATGACTTTTCTGGCCACGGTTGTTAATTGAACCATTGCAGTTGTTCAGTTAGTGACACTGAATCTGGCTTTTACTTCATTAACTTCACTGGTCACAAGGTTGCAAAACTTTTGCAACTTTGTAACTGTCGTAAATTTGAACCAGGGGTCAAGCATCAAGAATGTAAATCACATCTTCAAGGAAAAACTTAAGAAAGCCCAGGTCCCTTTCGAAAATTGGAATGGTGTAGGAGTAGGAATGGATTTCCAGAAGAAAAAAATTGCAGACTACAGGAACCATGTTCACCACTCAGGTGACCCTGAGGACAGAGACAAACCTCCAAGCGGCCTCAACAACTGTCTCAAAGGATGCAAATGACCAGCTGTCTGCAAGGAGCATAAATCCTTCCATTTCCCCCCATCCAGTCAGAATTGAAGAAGCTTCTTGGATGAGAAGCAAAATGTCTTCAAGGAAAAATAATAAAGTCCAGTTACTTTTGGAGAAAGCACTTTTGGGACCACCATGACCTGGATGATTGGGTCATATAATATATGTGGATTTGTGGATATATGCATCATTTACTTATTTTGTCATGTTTATATAGTGTACATTGACCCTTCGAGAGCTGAATGCAATGACATTTCATTTTAATGTATGTCCCAAAGGTGCTTTTTTTAAAAGAGACAACTGGACTTTCTGGTTTTTCTTCGAAGACATTTCCCTTCTCAACCAAGAAGCTTCTTCAGTGCAGAAGAAGAAGCATCTTTCTTTGAAGATGTTTTGCTTGGATGAGAAGCGAAACGTCTTCAAAGGAAAAAACAGAAAGTCCAATTGCCTCTTGAAAAATAGCCCCTTTGGGACAATCATAATCTGGATGATGGAGAATCTCCATAAGACATTTTAATACAAGGGTCTTCAAACTTGACAGCTTTAAGACTTGTAGACTTCAACTCTGAGAATTCCTAAGCTAAGAATTCCACTCCCAGAATTCCTCCTAAGAATTCCTAAGCCTGGAGGAGGAATTCTGGGAGTTGAAGTCCACAAGTCTTAAAGCTGTCAAGTTTGAAGACCCCTGTTTTAATGCATGCTGATTAGTGTAAATTTAAAGTGAGAAACAAGTTAGTCTAAGAGAATCTCCATAAACATCTAGCATGAAGTAACTATTTCACAGGCTGCAGCTGTATTAGGTGCACCATACAAAGCAGTTTCACTAGTTTTCCAACTACCCAACTTACAACTCACTGGTGAGCTATTCAAAACATTACCTAAAGTATCAGACCCTACAAAACACAACAGGGGGTATGCAAAGCAATGATTCTCTGGGTAGGTAAACCAAGAGATGAGACGAGATCAAGATTTACTTAAAGCCCGTAGGGTAACAGAATGTATTCTACTTGGGTAAAATACTTTTTGTTCCTTGGATATTCGCACAAAAGCTTGGAATCATTGCTGTAGCATTGGGGGGGCGGTACATCACGAGAACATTAGTGAATTTCACAAGCTTTCAAAATGCTGTGTTAAAAAAAAAAGGCAGAATCATTCTCACTGGGCTGTAATAGTCAGTTCACAGTTACTTACACTTTGCCTGAGTTAAGGTTTCATTAATCTTGGCTTTAATGTAGTAAAAGCTGTAGGATGGTAACACCAAAGCCAAGCTGTGAAAGAAACCAAACAATTATAATTAAGGAATAATCTGATATTCATTTTGAGATTTAACAGCTGTTCCCCCAGCTTAAGAGGTAAACTTGAAACAAAACGATAGATGTGTGGTTTGACGGAATGCTTTTATTTGATCCATTCCTTTCCAGAATATCAAAAATGAAAGCTACTCCCTTAATCTAGCACTGTTTTTATTCAGTCAATTCCTTCCCAGATTCTGTTTGTTGCTTTTACTTCTTCCTTATCTAGTGCTGTTTTTATTCAGTCAATTCCTTCCCCGATTCCGTTTATCGCTTTCACTTCTTCCTTATTTAATGCTGTTTTTATTCAGTTTTATTCATGCTTCTTCCAATATCACAAAATGTGATACTGGAAGAAGTGCCACTGCCCCTTATCAGATTCTCCTTGTTGCAATTGTGGGGCGGATACGCAACCTATTAAACACACTGGTGCAGTGGTCAGAATGCAGTATTGCAGGCTAACTCACTGCCCACTGCCAGGAGTTCGATCCTGACCAGCTGAAGGTCAACTCAGCCTTCCATCCTTCTGAGGTCGGTAAAATGAGGACCCAGATTGTTGGGGACACTATGCTGACATTGTAAATGCTCAGCGAGTGCTGTAAAGTATTACTAGGAAGTAAATAAGTCTAAATGCTATTGTTATTGTTAAGAACTGTGGTGGCGCAGTGCTTAGAATGCAGTATTACAGGCAAATTCTGCCAACTGCCAGCAGTTTGATCCTGACTAGCTCAAGGTTGACTCAGCCTTCCATCTTTCCAAGGTTGGTAAAATGAGGACCTGGATTGTTGGGGAAAAGAGGCTGACTCTGTAAACCATTTAGAGAGCACTGTGAAACGGTATATAAGCCTAAGGGCTATTGCTATTGTTATATTGTGTACAATTGCTCACAATGTGCATTCGCTGATTCCTTAGAATTTCTGCATGAAGCAACACCACAAGTGATTGCTGGATAGTTGAATTGGACATCCAGATGTAAGACCATTGCCGTACCCACATAGAAGTTTGACTTATAATTATGTAGATTGTGTATATATATATTTACTTCTCTTCTGTCATGTTCTCATCATACGCTAAATAAATAATAATAATTCCTGAAGTGAAAAAATGCAAGGGCTTTTGAATTGGGTGGCATGGCTTCAAGACGTAATTAAAACATAACTAATTTGTATATCTAAACAAGGCAGTGAAAGATCGAAAGCAGCCTCAGAGATTATAGCCTGCTTTCAAAATCATGTTTAAATCATGAATATTTTACATCCTCTTGGGCTTCGGCACCATTTTATTACTATGGAATGCTTATTGTTTAATATTTCCTGAGATAACTGCTGAAATTAGCATTAAGAAGAAACTGTAGATTCTTGAGCTATAACTCTTGTCTTTACCATTATGGCTGTCACTTAATCTGCTCGAAAAAGAATTATTAATTATCTCGTGTGACATCTTTCACTAATATTTGCCAAGGGAAATTTGGGAGATTTTCGTTCCCATTCCCAGTTCCTGCTAGGGAAAAAAATGGAACTAATTGAAAACTATAATTGTGTGTATAAATAAGCCTATTGCCTTGAGGCTCCCAGGAAATTTTGCAGCTATTGTTTTCCAAATTCAAAAGATCTTTCAGAAATATTGGGCAGAAATATTACATATGCAAAGCAGCATTGAGAAAGGGATGGTAATAAGTCAGGAGAAATTGCTGTTTACAATTCAGAGCGAGGAAACGGAAAAACAATGGTGGCTAATGAGCAAATGTCAGCATTAACTTTGGAGAGAAATTGCCACTCCATGAATTCATTCTTTCAATTGCTGCAGGACAATCCATCACCAGAAGTGTTGATGAGGAAGGATCTCCATTTAAATGCATTGAGAGGTGGCACCTACCCTCTATCATTGCAAGAATAATGGAATTTGCAAAACCTTAAATGACCTGAATAGTTTTCTGGCTCCAGGGATGTTTATTTACTTATTTATTTATGAAATTTATTTCGTTGTCCATCTCATAGCTAAACAACTCTGGGTGGCTTATGTTGTCAAGGCCAGAAAGAATTGTATAATTGGGACTACAAGGACCATCAACTTTCTGCAAAATGGGCAGAATTCAAATCAACTTCCATGATGCATGAAAGGTGGCTTGTACCATCTTTTTTTTTTAGCACCAGGTTTTTGTTTACAGTACATGACTTATTCCTTATTTGGTACCCAAAGCAGGGAAAAATAATTGGAGGAACCCTTTGAACATCTGGAATTTCAACTCCAGTGCAGAAAACGCCTTCTATTTATTGCAATTTTCAGCCTAACTTCCCATGGTTGATATATGCCTAAAAGGGCTATATCTTGTTTGTTATGTGGTGACCAAAACTGGATGTAGTGTTCCAGGTGCGGCCTTACTAAGGTTTTATAAAGCAGTACTAATAGTTCACATGATTTTGATTATATGCCTCTGTTTTTACAACCAAGGATTAATTAATAGATGGTAATTAATAAATGTTTGCATGAGTAATGAAAATATCAGATAAAGGCTGCACATAGATGCTTGGGATAGCATTTTTGGTGCCCCTGGAATCAATTTATCTCTAAGGTCAGGGAAAATTCTCCTACCTTTCTACCTTTTGAAAAAGTTAGGGGAAAAGAAAGATGAGGACTAAAGAGGAACTTAGAGAAGAATTATCCAAAATCCTTAGGGAAAGATTAAATATTCACAGACTTTGCACCAGGCAGCTTAAATCATTTTCCACACATACTTTTCCAAAGTCAAACTGGTTACAAAGGAATAAGAGGAAAAAGGTTCTACCTTGATTTTCATCCTGTTTTTCAGAAGGTTGTAGAGCAAGCTAGCCATACAACAGATATCATAGGATGCTTTTATTCTTGAAATGTCAGGAACAATGGCATTTTAACCTTTTTGTTTTGAAAAAAAAAATATTCCTAATTGATTACCTGTAATCTGTGCCATTCACAGCAGTCCATGTATACGTTCTGTTGCCTTTATCAATATAGCGCTGCAAAAGAATCGGCCAGAAAAATCATTTTATGTTAGAAATTCTGTTTATATATAGCACCACAGATCACACAAAGAGAACAATCACCATATGCTTTACTGCTCAACCATTTGACTATAACAGGAAACAGGAAACTCTACTTAGAACAAAAGAGCATAGATCCAAACTTGTAAACACTGCCATCTACTGGCTGAATACTACTGTAGTTATTGCATAGAAATGAATTCCAACATTTTATCAAGGATCCTGGGAAAACTTAAGCATGCCATACGATTTAAGAATCAAGCTTTGCTGAAAAGTGAACCAAGGATCATTATATGTCAGCCCATTAGGACAAAACCCATAATTCGTTCAGAAGCTAATGTGCAGATTTCTATTTTGGAAAGTGGTTTAATAAAAGTAGAAAAATCTGATTGTTTAAATTGTTCAATTTGGTGCTGCATTTGGACAATCTTCTTCAGTGAAGATGGACTCCAATGAATAATAATTCAAATAAAAGATATTTAGGAACATTAATGTGATTGAAGTTAATGAGATCTATGTTATTGAAAGCAAATGTAAGAGATGACCAAGCTGAGCCCAAGGGAGAGGTCAAATGTGTCATAAGTCACAAGTTTCTGCATGCCCACAAGAGAGCTAAGTCCAGCCCACCTTGAATGCCTTTCTTATCTCCCACTTATTTCCCTTGAGTGTTAGTTGGCCAGATTCTTGCAGAGAGCTTAAGCTTGCAGTAAATCTTTATGCTCATTTGAACTACCCGAATCTCCTAATTTCCCTGGTGCTTGACAGCATCTGGAATACAGCTCACCAACCCCTAAAGTAGTTTGCTCTTTCTGTAACTTCCTTCTACTTTCATTAATGAATTAGCCACAACCAAAGATGACAGAGGCAGGCAATCAAGTCCAAGTAGGATGGAGCTTCCATTGTGATGCTGCATTTATCATTAAAAAAAAAAAATTAACACAACACGAAGGATGCTTCTGTCTGCAGTTCTATGAAAAGATTTGATTTGAATTATTGCATTGCTTAGTCAATTTCCAGTCAATATTATTTCTGGCCATTTGGGACAACAATCCTGGATGCAATTTTAAAGATCAGGGAGGCGAAAATTGACCTGGTGTTGTTCATTCCTCTTTTAGGATCATTATGACTCACATCCTTTGAAGGATGAATGCAAGCTTGGTCCCGGCTTTGCAAACATTAATCTGAACATTTCAGCTCATTTAATTACAGAATGGGATGAATGGAGCAGGCGATACAATGGAGAATTTTGGAAGGTCTCCTGACGCCCGGTGCAGATTTAATCAGAGTTAATATATCCCAAAAGAATGGAGTTATTCAGTTTTCATCATTTATCACTACAACTCCTGGCTCCCGGTAGCATATAGTAGCATTATAACCAGAAACAATGATTTCTAGAAAAGCTATGAATTGTTCAACAGCTGCAGTGTGGGCTTCCTAATAATATTCAGAAAAATTATAATACGTGTCTTAATTCTATCCGTAAGCAATTTAAGCATGAACAGGATTCTGACTTTTTGGAATTCCCAAAGAAGCTTACGGTGTTCACTTAGCTGTGAACAGCCTGAGCAAAGTTTGCAATCAAAATTATTTGATTTGATATATATGTATATTCTTTAAGTGGGATGGGAGGGAATCACTCAATAATATTGTCAAGCCCAAAATTGACATATGTGTAACCATTTTATTTAGCCTTATTATATATTCCTTTTCTTTCTTTCTCTTTGCTGATTATAGGGGGAAGGGTTTCGGGCTTGCCACATTCCTAAGGGAGGGAGGAGTGGAGATAGAGAGTGTGGTTTAGGCTAGGTCAGGGGTAGGGAAACTTGGCTCTTTTATCACTTATGGACTTCAACCTGAATCTTGTATTTTTGTTCCCTATGAGCACCTGCCATGATCCACTTTCTAATTTTCTAGCTCCAGACTTCTGACTATTAGAGCCTTAACTTTCTGCCATTTTTGTTTTATATCCGTTTAGCCAACTTATTTCTTTTTCTCAGAAAGCAAATCTTTGTATTCTCACCTCATCTTGAGATTTGACCAATGTTTGAAAGGTCCTGTCACCACTTTCACCGTCAATCATCTTTTTCCGAATCTACAGGTTGAGAAAATTAAGAAGTCACTTCATACTTCTTTATGATGCAGTATTTCAGGCTAACTCACTGTCTACTGCCAGCAGTTCGATCCTGACTGACTCAAAGGTTGACTCAGCCTTCCTAAGATCACTAAAATGAAGATCCAGATTGTTGGGGGCAAGAGGCTGACTCTGTAAACTGCTTAGAGAGGGCTGTAAGGCACTATGAAGCAGTATGTAAGTGCTATTGCTATTCTAAGCCCTGGTGGTGCAGTGATGAGAATGCAGTATTGCAGGATAATTCATTGCTCACTGCAAGGGGTTCGATCCTAACCAGCTCAAGATTGACTCAGCCTTCCATCCTTCTGAGGTAGGTAAAATGGGAATCCAGATTGTTGGGGGGCAAGAAGCTGACTCTGTAAATCACTTAGAGGGCTGTAAAGGCCTGTGAAGTGGTATATAAGTCTAAGGGCTACTGCTAGTGCTATTCTAAGCATTGTTCCTTCTGCCCATGTTCTAAATGTTACAAGAAGAAATGTTTTCATAAACTTTAATCAAATGTGATAATCACAGAACCATTGAATATTGTCATTAATTTTCAGGGACAACAAGAAATTATTATATGTTTTTAGTCATAGTTCAATGTACATTAGATAGGAAAATTTCCCATGCATCGAGTCCACAATATCTTTTATCTCTAGTTGTTTTTCTTCTTACAAAGTGAATTTAAACATTTCTCAGTAGTTTTCTCGGTGCAAATAGGGAATTTATTCTATATAGTTCATCTATTTCTGATTCTATTTTCTCTTCTTCTCAACCAATTAATTGAGCCACAGATTTAATCAATATCTAATGTCTTTTGCAGATATTACAGGAACTGTTTGAAATCTTAGCTATTCCTTCCTCTATTACCTTTGATTTATCTAAATTCTTGAAAATTCTTAGAAAGACCCTAAAATCCCTCACTCCCCATCAGGTTTAAAGCTTTGTTGTTACATTCTTTATATATGTTTTTATGATTTTGTACTCCTTATTTGTCCCTGGATTGTCTAAAAAACATTTACACTATGGTGATATGCTAATATAGCCAAACAGATAAAAATCCAAGAGGCAAAACAATAAAAAATCCAACTCTTTGTATGAGTTATGGTAAAGAATGATTGCTTGTTAGATCATGAAAGCTGACTGGATAACAATCTTATTAATGTTGCCTATCAGAGGTGTCCAGGTTAAGGAGAGTTAAAAACTTCAAGATGGTAGATTGGCTCATAATCAAAGTCCAACCTTTAGTTCATGTGTTACTGTCACTTGGATCTAAAAAGACAAAATTTTGATCAGTGTCATGCCCTCCATCTTAATTTTTGAAACTTCTCCCTCCCCCTAAATTTTCTGTTGAAATCTAGAAGACAATTAGGACATTAGCCTAATTCCTTCATGATAAAATATTATTACAAATTTCTTCTGAAGGATGCTGCCTTAAGAATATTGGGCCATCAAGAGACACAAAAGAAAAATTAGATACTAAAAAAAAAATTGAGCCCCAAATGCCTGAGATGGTTGCTGACCTTTGTATTTCTTCAGAATTAACTTGTATATTCATCATGGAAAATCTCAAATGATCACTCCAACGTACCTCAACTTTGATGTCATTCTCCAACTCTGCATCCAGAAAATCCAGAGTCACAGGTTCTTGAGATTTCAGATTCTGAAGAAGATTTCAAAGCAGCATATAATAAACATATTCTGATGAGAATCTAAAACTAATGGCACTCATCCAACTAATATTATTTATCTTTCTGTAGAACCAGTACAATTATATGTACTCTTTAGATTTAAGCTGGAATTACTACAAAGAAAGATCTCTGCAGAAGATATAGAAGATTGATATAGCAAATGAATGGATGGATGGTTGGATGGATGGAAGAAAGAAAGAAAGAAAGAAAGAAAGAAAGAAAGAAAGAAAGAAAGAAAGAAAGAAAGAAAGAAAGAAAGAAAGAAAGAAAGAAAGAAAGAAAGAAAGAAAGAAAGAAAGAAAGAAAAAGCAAGAAAGCAAGAAATCCAGAAAGCCAGGAAGGAAGGAAGCCAGGAAGGAAGGAAGGAAGGAAGGAAGGAAGGAAGGAAGGAAGGAAGGAAGGAAGGAGGGAGGGAGGGAGGGAGGGAGGGAGGGAAGGAAGGAAGGAAGGAAGGAAGGAAGGAAGGAAGGAAGGAAGGAAGGAAGGAAGGAAGGAAGGAAGGAAGGAAGGAAGGAAAGAGAAAATGAACTTCAGGGTTGATAATATTTGGGAAAACTTCTCTGGGTTCAGAAGCTAAGCAGAATCAGACTGCTTACTGTTTCAAAGAAAGAATGTCAAAGAATTTCAGGGCTTTAAATCAGGTTAAATACTTAAATAAAAAAATCTAAAATCCCAATGGAGGCATCACTTCCACCAACCAGGGAAACTGTATGTACACATAGACACTATGAGATAGGCTCAATTAAAAAGCATCATTAATTTATTCAAAAAGAGGGAGACAACTGGGGAAACAGGAATTAATTTGCTTGGTTTCATGATGAGGAAATATCTGGAGACTCCTTTCTTGCTCTAAATAAAATTCAGAACATTTTACATCCAGAAAATGCAAGCAAAGAAACAGAGATAACTTCATAGTGATAACACATACATATTAGAAGAAAATAATAATAATAATGATATCTCATTTCCAAACAGGAGTATCAGAAATCAAAGACCTCATTATACAAACGTGGAAACAGTTTTGAAAAATTTTGAAATAAAAGGGAGTCGGGATGGACAAAAAGGAAGAATTTAAAAAAAAGAATAGAAATGTTTTTCTTCAGTTAAAGAAAAGGAAGTCTGTAGGTTAAAAATTGGTTCAATTCGGAACATCTTTATTAAAAAGATTCATCTGCATGTAGTTTCACTACAACCCCAGCATGCTGGGAGGGGAAAGCTACTGATATTCTTCTGGAACCAAATATATAATCTATTTTATTAGTTTGATCATGTCTTCAATTGATTGATATTTTTTACAGAGAACATTTAAGTTATTATAAGAGATACATCTTAGATATGAGAATATTCAAACTGAATGAAGTAGAGAATCAATGCAGATTACTTGTACATCCTGCTGTGACATTACAGTTACTAAAATTGTGCTCATCCAAACCAAGGACTATTAAATTTGGCAGTGAAATGAATCAATTCAGATCAACAGAACTGGAGGGGAAAAATAGCAATTACATGTTTTTAAAAATCGGCGATGTAACATTTGCAAATCATAACCTTTTGTGTCAAGCATTCCCCAAATGCAAACAATAAATAATAAAATGTTGACATACATGCAGATGGCAGAAACAAGGCAGGTATTATGTATACAGGTAATCCTTGACTTATATTAGTTTGTTTAGTGACTGTTCCAATTTACAATGGCACTGAAAAAAGGTGATTTATGACCATTTTTCACAGTTATGACTTTTCCAGAACCACCATGTAATCAAAATTCAGGTGTTTGGCAACTGGTTCATATTTATGACCGTCCCAAAAATGATGTGATCACCTTCTGATAAGTGAAATCAATGGGGAAGCCAGATTTATTTCATCCTCGGATTACTCACTTATCAACTGCAGTTTCACTTAACGATCAAGGCAAGAAAGATTGTACAATGGGACAAAATCCACATTAATAAATGTCTCACTTAACAAACAGATGTTTGGGGCTCATTTGTGGTCATAAGTCAAGGACCATTTGTATAAGACAAAATCCCCAGAGAAAATTATAAGGCAGTCGCAATACAGATTTCAACAGCTAACCATGCTTAGAAGAGTAATTCTGCTGAAATTAATGGGGTTTAAGTTAGTCAATACTTATTTAAGCCTCACAGATTTCAGTTGGCTGCTGTCATGCCCCTGACAGAGTCTGAATCCCAGGAGGAAGCTGGACAGCTGACAGGGGGTGAGAGTGTGGCTCTGTTGACTATGGAGGAGGCTGGGGAAAGGCAAAGTCTGGCTGGGCAGAGCAGGGAGAGGTAGGACAAGGGAGAGGGAATTCAGAGGAAGACCCAGGCCCACCCTTTCTTCATCCTAGGACACACAGGGAGGAACGGAGAAGGGAGCAATGTAGCTTGTGTGGCTTATGGAGGAGGATAGGGCCTTGATTCCCTTCATTAGCCACAGCTGGGAAGACAGTTGATCAGAAAGGCAGGCTGTGTGCAGCACCTGCTGGGAGCAAACGTGACTTTATCCTGCGTTGTCATGGCTTATCTGTGTTCCTGGCATCTTCCCAACTGTATGAGTTTTGCTGTGCCTTCAAATCTGAAATTTGAAGGCTTTACTTCAGTTTGGCTTGTTTGAACTTTAAGTTATAGTTTGTGTTGCTCATGTTTTGGATTTAATTTTCTGCAGTTAGAGGCTGTTCCTGGGAGAGTTTTTCTCCAGCCAGAAGGTAACCTGAACATTGGGGGAAAAGTTGGAGATAATAAAGAGACTCTTATTGCTTATCTGACTGTGTTGCCTTCATGCCACACTCCAGGTAATCACAGCTGTGGGCATGGTCAAAAAACGTCACAAGGGTGCATTTGAAAGTCTTGTAGTATCTACTTTAGAATTCTATTGGTGGTCAGTTTTGTATGTAAAACCTTGCATACTTCCTCAAGTGTTATATCAACTTCACAATAATTAATCTGCTGCATTTTGAGGCTCCTATGCAAAGGATAAAGCACGAATTCAACTGAACAGACAAATGGTCTCACTTGAAGGAACATCTCCTAGAGGCATTGACACTTAATTTTGCAAGCTTCATGCGTTAGAGAAAAACTGCTGGTTAAACAGCCTACTTTAGAGTTCTCCCAGGAAGCTAAAACAGCTTCAACCACACCATTAGTCACTTCCATTCGTAGTTACCTGGACATTGGGTCTCCTCTGTTTAACTTTGGGGATGCCCACACCAATGTGCTAAAGCAACAGAACAGCATCGATTCATACGACGTTTCCACATGGCAGTCAATTTCTATTAATTCTAACAACCCTCATTCTTCTAATCTAAAATTCTGAGCAATTTCGCAATCAGATCCAGAATGGGACAACTTGCCATTACCAATTTGCCATCATCAACTTGCCAGAGCCAATTCGCCATGGTTACTTTGCCACAGCCACCTCCCCACAGCTAGCTCGCCATCAGACAACTTTCCATGGACAGCTCAGCATGGAACAACTTGTTGAAGGAACAATTTAACCATTCAATTGAATTATTTAAAATAATTCAAAAAAGATTTTAATTTTTGTCATTTACTTTTCATTTTGTCCCTCCTTTGGCATCCTTTCTTGAATGATTCTATTCTACTGTTTCTTTTACATTAGTGTAATTCTTATCCCACAGTGAGTTGTTGAGTTGTCCTAGATCTCTGAGACCAAACTTCGACATGACATCTTTGATTCCAACTGAAGGTACTCAATAGAGAGAGAATATTTTGCTATCTGAGCAACGAGGATAGAAAGATGATTTAAAAATGGCACAGATCACATTAACTTAGGTGAGGTGCTTCACTAATAGACTGTGGAGGGAGACAACTCCTTGTGAGTAAACCCCTGTCCCCGTATCCCATAGTTTTAGGCGTGGTGGACTGGAAGCTAAGTACCTCAACTAGGATGTGAAGAACAAGCATCAAACACAACTACTGTCAATGTTGAAGCTGGCCTAACTGAAGCCATCTTGGAAGTTTCAGTGTTGTCACACTCAAACTATGGAATAGGGAGGCAGATTTTTTAGAGAGCTGCGATTTTGTAGCCAAAACGAAATACTTTCTCTTGGGAACCAAGGACATTCTCGCACCTGGTTGGAGGAAGGTGGAGTGATGTCACCAAATAACCAGACAGCACCAGGATTGGACCATGTCACTGATTGTTTTGAGAAAGAGACAAACTTTTGCTTTCAATGAGGTGAAAAACGTGGGAATCTTTAGAGTCGGTTTTCACCAGATACGTGCCAATATGATAATTCCAATAAAAGTATTCTTTGAGGAATCTATGTGCCTTGGAGTTTTGCTTGCTATGGATTCAGTGGTGGTATGCTACTGGTTCAGACTAGTTCAGCTGAACCGGTAGTAAAAAAAAAAAGCCTCCGATGATCAGCTGAGAATAGGAAAAAACAATCAGCTGAGAGGAAAAAGAAGAGAGAAGTGCAGGATCGGTCCTTCCACCCGCCCCTGCGCTTTTCTCTTTTTTATCCTCTCAGCTGATTGGCGCTGCAGATCTCAGCTGGTATGGGAGAGCTGCATGCAGGTGTTAGGCAAAGCATGCCCACCAAGCCACGTCCACCAAACCAGTGGTAAAACAATTTGAATCCCATCACTGTATGGATTCATTACTTTGGAACCCTGACACCTACAACCCTAACAAGATGAGACTTACAAGTGTGATTGTGCCCTTCCTCTCTTTGTGCACAACCTGCCTCTTCGATCCAGCAACTCAGAACTGAATCCAAATATTCAACGTTAAAATGACTGGCTACTCAACAGAAAGAGAGGAGCTGGGATCAGGTTATTTCCCTACTGAATTACCAACTAGCAGGAATCACTCACTGGGTTACCAAATAATACTTTCCTTCAGTTTCATAGTAATTTGTAAATATTGGTTCTGTTTGGCATCTACGCATCGTTTCATTCCCTGCGAGCATTTTCACTGGGTTCTTTGCTACAAGTGAAGGTGCCATTGAAACCAACACAACCACAGGGGTGTTACATTTCACCCACCACAATTCTGTTGGTGAAGCCATGGGCCACTTCCAACCTTATTTTGAAAGTTTCCCTGGTCCTCCACAAGAACTTATTTTACAAATAATTCCCTGTTTTAAAAGATCTGAGCTGATTGTGGACAGGAGTCTCCTGTCCTGCATGATGAAATCAAATTTAAGACATCCAATTGAATAAATAATAAACATCTAAGCAAAAGGATGTCTGTTTTATAACACGGTCTACTATACCAGCTCAAGTAATTGTAGCCATATTTCAATACTACATAACTATATTTTAATAGCCCAACCCACAAACCAGATCTTTCAGTTGAATAAAAGGGGTTTTTATCCCAGAACGTTTAGAGTTAGGGTTTTATATTCTAATAATAGTTTCAGGAGAAAAAGAACTGCAATACCACAATGATTTGGATGTAAGTACTATTAAATCGAATGAGTTCTTTTTTAAAAAGATAAATAGAAGTTGATGTAATTTGCTTGTAAATCAAACAAACCAGTTGCAGAACAATGTTTTGCTGTGAATTTTTAGGCAGGGGAAAAAAATTAGGTCATGTTTCAAAAGGCTTATTGGGGTTTCAGGAACAGTGATAATTTGTTGTTAGGGGAATAAAAGCTATGCACAAAGCTACAAATAAAAAGCTCATTGTATTGTACATGTTTTGAGTTTAAAAACTCCTCAAACACATTTTTTAAAAATGTAAAAAGTAGAGCCTGTGTGTATGTGTGAATATAAATAAGGCACAGTTAGAGTTTACTAAAGATATAAGCTGGTCTACATAACAACTCTATGTGTGTTAAACTTGAAGAGCAAAAGAGGAGGTGTCAAAAACTATATTCAGTTTTTGGACAGGCAAATGGATATACACATTTCAAGATTCAGTTTCAGTATGTATACAAATAAGAATTTAAGAAAAATAAGGTATTGGGCCATAAACCAAAGAAACTGGATAACAGACTGAAGAAATTCAAAACAGTCTTTCTTTAGATCTTGAAATCAAAGCAATGTCCTATTGTGATTTCAGCTACTTCGAGCACGGAAGTTCTTAGTAGGGTTTTTACCTTCTGCTTTGGTCCATTTTAGCCAACAGAAAGGTGGGCCTTGGAGCTTTAGAGTATAAAATAAAAGCAAAAGATCTTCTGAACATGCACCAAGCTTACCAGGGAAAACTGAAAATCTTCGGGGAATTACCAATCTTTTCAAATGCCTTTTGCAAAACAATGGAAAAGTGAAATAAACAGCAACCAGAAGATATCCCATACCTTTGGTTGAAGATTTGGGTGAAGCAGCACATAGCCATTGGGATCAATGGCAAAATAATAACCGTTGGGACACAGCTGTTAAAGGAAAAGAAGTGTAATAATTGCATTTCAGAAAAGCTGGACACTCTAACCATGCAGGTAGTTCTCCATTTACAATAGTTTTTGCTTAGTGACCGTTCCAGGCTACAAAAGCACTAGAAAAAGGGACTTATGACCGTTTTTCACACATGCAATCATTGCACCATCCCCCAGATTCATATGATCCAAATTCAGACCCTTGGCAGACCCACATTTATGACAGTTGCAGTGTCCCAGAGTTACATAATCCCCTTTTGCAACCTTCTGATAAGCAAAGTCAATAGGGAAGCCAGGTTCACTTAACAACCACATTGCTAACTTAAATAACTGCAGTGTTTCATTTAACAGCTATGGCAAGAAAAGTGGCATGCCCCTGGTGGAGACTGACTCTGAGGGAGAGGAGGAACAGCCAACAGGGAGTGGAAGTGTGGCTCCAGAGGTTGTGGAGGAAGCTGGGGAAAAGCAGAGGCCAGCTGGGCAGTCAGAGGAGGACCCAAGCCCATCCCATCTCCACCCTAGGGCACGCAGGGAGAGGATAAGGGAAAGACTTTGTCTACTTGGGAGGAGAGGGCCTTGATCCTCTTCATGGGCTGCAGCTGTGATAACTGAATAAGAGGACGGACATGCGTACTGATGAGTGCTAGAAACAAAGCGTGGAAATATCTCTAGTTTATGGTTCCTCTCTGAGTTCAGCGTCCTTCCCAGTGTGTGTCCTGATGCCTGTGGATGTCTTCCAGCCTTTATCTTGCCTGGTTTGTGTTGTCTTTTACTCTTTATAATTTAAACGGCATTTCCTCCTTCTTGTAACTGCTTGTGTGGGAGTTTTTTGTCTCCAGTAAAGGATATTTGGAGCTTGGAAGTAAATTGAAGGAATAAAAAGAGATTTACCTGTTTTTTGTGACTGTGTTTATTTTGTATCCCACCCTGGGTCATCACAAAAAGGTTGTAAAAATGAGGCAAAATTCACTGAACAACTGTACTCACTTTGCCACAGAAACATTGCCCCTCCTCATGGTCATATGTTGAGGACTGCCCCTACTGACTATGAAATCGAAACATTTCTTCAACGCTAACATGAATTGAATTGATGTAACTTTTTGCAAATTACAAGATCTATTATCCTCAGCTTATCTGGAGATGGCCCAATGGGGAATTAAAAAAATTCTGGCTACAAAATATTTCAGCACATTTTAATATTGTTCACTATAGCTCCAGAAAAAAAAAAAAAGACAATGAAATAATCCTGGAAATTAAGCTGTTTCATTTTGTTCCAATCTGATTCCTACGAAAAAACCCGTGATCCGCCATTGATATAAACATGACGTGTTATGTAAAGGGAAGGCCATTCAGTCCAAAAGAGGAGATTGTTTATGGGTTGAAATAATGCTCAAAGGCATCAGCTACAAAGGAAGCAGAGAGGACAATCAGGTTAATAGCTCCTTTCGTGTCCTCAGTTTTTGAAAGCCATGGCACAGAGCCATCACCTCCAAGTCATCTACAAGAAACTAGAACATGGATAGGACTTGCATTTACTGCTTAAAGAAAGAAGCCAAAAATAGAGGAAAGGGGAAATCACTTTGTTTTCCTCCCTTGACTTCCAGGCAGTGGAACGAGATAGACTGGAAGAGAAACTTGAAGAGGATCCAACCTACTGCAGAAGGTTAAAAACAACAAAAAGATGATAGAGGAAACTTACAGTAAAGCGAGGGGTGACTTTTTTAATTTCTTCTAAGGACACATCAACTCCCATTACTCCAAGGATCAACTGGTTCTGGCCAACAAAAACAAACAAAAAACATATTTATTTTCAGATGATTAAATGTTAAGTTGAATGAATAAAGCCAAATTTCTGTTCAGAGGAGGTGAAAGATAATTAAGAAGAAATTGGCATGTTCCAGATGATGATGAGACGACTCCTCCTCCAGCGGTGTATACATTTTACATGCCGAGGAATTAACACCATTTGAAGTCTTGTTAAAGCCTGGTGTTTACTTTGATAGTGTGCGTACCCCATGTATGCATCTCCTGACAAGAAAAGAAAGAAAGAAAGAAAGAAAGAAAGAAAGAAAGAAAGAAAGAAAGAAAGAAAGAAAGAAAGAAAGAAAGAAAGAAAGAAAGAAGCAAGGAAGGAAGGAAGGAAGGGAGGAAGGAAGGGGGAGGGGGGAGGGAGGGGAAAAGGAAAGAAAGAAAGAAAGAAAGAAAGAAAGAAAGAAAGAAAGAAAGAAAGAAAGAAAGAAAGAAAGAAAGAAAGAAAGAAAGAAAGAAAGAAAGAAAGAAAGAAAGAAAAGGCGAGGAGGAGAGAAAGGAAAAAGAAGGAAGGAAGGAAGGAAGGAAGAAAAGAAAGGAAGGAAGGAAGGAAGGAAGGAAGAAAGAAAGAAAGAAAGAAAGAAAGAAAGAAAGAAAGAAAGAAAGAAAGAAAGAAAGAAAGAAAGAAAGAAAGAAAGAAAGAAAGAAAGAAAGATAAGAGGAATCATTTGTATATCCAGGCATCTCTTATTTTTTTTGTCTCATTGTGTATCATCCACAATGAGAATATCTTAATTGACTTCATTTAACCATAAGGCCAGCCCAGTCAGTCGTGGCCTTCTCCCAATCTCCAGAAAGGAGTAGCCTATAATTAATCCAAGATACTCAGAATATCAGAACTATCTGAAGAGAGTTGCCAACACATTCTCTCTCACACACCCACACCAAGATAAACAAACAAAACCTGGAAGTTATTTCCTGATGCTCCACAGCAAATGAACTCCAGGTACAAATATACTTAGATGATTTCCAAATCAAATGTTGTAAAACTTGTTCCCAGTCCATTTGGGTTGAAAAATATACAAGCTGCGGTCTCTTAAAAGTTAAATCTCATGTATCTTTGTGGATTTATTTATGCACAGAGACACTATAGGACAAGGGTGTCAAACTCATGTCCTCACGGCAGCATCACGTGCTGTATCGAGATTTTTCCCCCCTTTTGCTAAACCGGGCGTGCACATGGCTAGCGCATGATGCATCCAGCCTGCGAGCTGGGAGTTTGACAGCCCCGCTGTAGATGACCAAGTTGAGTCTGAGGGAGGGCTCAAATGCATCATCAGTCACGAGTCCCTGTGTGCCCGCAAGAGATCTAACTCCAGCCAACCTTGAATGTCTTTCTTATCTCCCGCTCTTTTCCCTTGACTGTTAGTTGACCAGATTCTTGTAGAGAACTCAAGCTAGCAATCAGTCTTTATACTCATTTGAATTGCCCAAATCTCCTGATTTCCCCAGCACTTGTATTATTGCAAGCTCATTTCAGAGAGGCTGGTTTCCATTTCAAGTCATTAGACTACTCAACTGTTTGATGTGGAAGCTTTATGTCATCCCAGGATTGCGTGAGGGGCTTACCTGAACATTATTTTGATCTTTGGTAAAGTTGAACACTGGCAAGGTTCCTGAAATGACCAACCCAAGTTCCTAGAAATCAATCGGAGAGAGAATTGTTTTATAGTGAAAACAAAACATAACCAAGAAAACAGGGAAGTCACAATTCAAAACCGCAGTTCCTAAAATGTCATTTGTGAATAACATGTGAAATAACATGGAACATTTTTATGAAGAAAACAAACAGCAGTCTCCATGAGCTGTAGGGGAATGAATGGGGCATCATAATGAAGGCCTGGCCCTCTGTATGCTACGTCTTCCATCTTGGAGGCTTGAACCCCACCACACCACACTCTGTGGTCTCCAGAAAAATGAATCAGTCAGTCAGTCATCAGTCAGTCAGTCTGCCTGCCTGCCTGCCTGCCGGTCTGTCTATTAATCAATCAATCAGCTTTATCTACCAACCTACCTATCTATCTATATCAGCTATCTCTATGTATCTATCAGCTCTCTCTCTCTCTCTCCATCAGCTATCTCTATCTATCTATCTATCTATCTATCTATCTATCTATCTATCTATCTATCTATCTATCTATCTATCTATCTATCTATCTATCTATCTATCTATCTCTTTCACCTATCTATCTATCTGTCTGTCTGTTTACATCTATCAGCTATCTCAAGGATCTTCAAACTTGGCAAGTTTAAGACTTCTGGACTTCAACTCTCAGAATTCCTGAGCTAACATGACTGGAGGAGGAATTCTGGGAGTTGAACTCTACAAGTATTAAAGCTGTCAAGTTTGAAGACCTCTGGTCTCTCTAATCAGAAAACTTTATTTTAATGGCCCAGGGGATAGAAAAGTGTGCCATTACCTCTGAGAAAAAACAGAGTTTTGTCTTCAGTCCTAAAGTAAATCCTCAGCACTAGGTCATCTGTAGAACATGTTGTTCAACTTATTTATATAATTTAATCTCCTTTTCAGTGCCAAGGATGAAATAAATATTCCTTTTCTTTGAAACTAATGGAGGGGGGGAATGATTACAAGGACGGAATGGTTTCGGTGCAATTTTTGCTTCTCTCCTTACTGACATTTAAGAACAGGATGTGTTGGAAGATATGAACTTTATCCATGACATTTCCAGTAAGGCCTCCATCACTAAGCAAGAAAGTGGTCATTGAACTTTGAACATCGGAACTATAATGATGCAAAAGACTGACCTCTTCAATAGGGTTGGCTCAGAATGGATGGAGCACACTGAAAAATTTTTTAAAGAGATATTATATTGTAAAGCCAACAGGAAAAGGTGGAAATTCAGCCGGCCGGGCAGCAATCCTAGATTACAATAATTGCTGTCAGATTTAAATGTACCTGTCAAATGTTATCACCTTTCAGTGCCAAAGGTTTTGATAGCTGCGGTTGCAATTCTTGCAACCTGTGTTGTAAATCGGTGTCATTTCCTGCACGGTTGTATAGTTGACACGCTTCACGTTAGAGATAACTAAACAACCAGCAAAATGTTAGGTCATTCTGCCTTTCAGCAAAACTAAACAAACAATGCTTGGCTGAAAATCAGTTGGGACATTGGATGGGGAAAACAATTACACCGATTTAACATGTCTGGTTTGGTTTTGCAACCCAACAAGACAGACACAGATTTCAGAGAGTAATTAGGACTGCAGAAAAAACAATTACTATCAACCTGCCTTCCATCGAGGACCTGTATACTGCACGAGTCAAAAAGAGGGCTGTGAAAATATCTACAGACCCCTCACATCCTGGACATAAACTGTTTCAACTCCTTCCCTCAAAACGACGCTACAGAACACTGCACACTAGAACAACTAGACACAAGGGGAGTTTTTTCCTCAACACCATTACTCTGCTAAACAAATAATTCCCTGAATACTGTCCAACTATTTACAAAGTCTGCACTACTATTACTATTAATCTTCTCATCACTCCTTATCACCCATCCCCTCCCACTTGTGATTGTATGTCTGTTACTTTGTCGCTTGTATCCTTACAATTTTTATTGACTGTTTCCTAGTATGATTTGATTGCTTATTGTACCCTCTGACTATCATTAAGTGTTATGACTATCATTAATTCTTGACTCTTGACAAATGTATCTTTTCTTTTATGTACACTGAGACCATATGCACTAAAGACAAATTCCTTGTGTGTCCAATCACACTTGGCCAATAGACAATTCTATTCTGTTCTGTTCTGTTCTGTTCCATTCTCCATTCTCCATTCTATTCTATTCCTTATTCTATTCTATTCCATTCCATTCTCCATTCTATTATATTCCTTATTCTATTCTATTCTATTCTATTCTATTCTATTCTAGAGCCGAAGCTTTCATCTACATTGGCCAAGCTGTTCAGCAGAGTCATTCAAACAAAAGCAATGGAAACTAACCAAGGAGAGAAGCAACCTAGAACTGAGGAGAAATTTCCTAACAGTGAGAACAATTAACCAGTGGAACGACTTGACTCCAGAAGCTGTGGGTGCTCCATCACTGGAGGCATTTAAGAAGAGACTGGACAACCATTTGTCTGAGATGGTATAGAATCTCCTGCTTGGGGAAGGGTCTGGATTAGAAGACCTCTGAGGTCCCTTTTCAATTTTGTTGTTCTAAAAGCAAATTCTTTAATTTTTTTTTTTACTGTGGAGCACAAGAAGAAGAAGAAAGTATATTTTGCCAAAATTCTCTCTCTATATCTATAGTTAACTATCTCTATCATCTATCTGTCTGTCTGTTTCTCTGTCTATCTATCTCTATCATCTATTTCTATCATCTATCATCTATCTCTCAATCTCTCTAAGTCTCTATCTCTATCATCTCTCTCTCTCTCTGTGTCTGTCTATCTATCTATCTATCTATCTATCTATCTATCTATCTATCTATCTATCTATCTATCTATCTATCTATCTATCTATCTCTATCATCTCTCTCTCTATCATCTCTCTCTCTCTCTTGACTAAAGAGATTCCTTTCAACCATGACAATGGGAATAAGATTTTTCTGCCGCAACATTTTAATGCAATGAATCATTTCATTTCTAAGTATTTTCTGTCCAAAATACACACGCTGCACATACCAGAGCATCCAAATAAACGTTGGTCCATTGGACTTGTTTGGCTTTTTGCTCAGCCATTACCATGGGTCTCCCCAAAACATCCAAGTATTCCTGTTTTTTTTAATAAAAAAAGCAAAGATTGGGTGAGAGGCATATCATTGTTATATCTGTGGGTCTAAGTATTTTGTTATTTTTCTGTTTCTTTCTCTTCTATTTTGCTGTCTCCAGGTTCTGTCATGCCCGCCATCCAGACTTTTTCCTCTTTCTGATCAAAAATTATTAATTCTTTTCTTCTTCTACATTTTTACACAATATCCCCCCCACCTTTAATTGGCACCTAACAACACTGGCCGATATTTATAAGATGAGAGAAGTGGAAATAGATTAGTCATACAAATATCCGAGCTACCTACCATGATTTCTGTGAGGTTGTTGTTACTAGCTATTTTTATATGGATGAATTTTAATTTCTTCTGCTTTAGAACTGGCATTCCCGATCAATAAATTACTGCAAAAATGCAAACATACCTGTGTGTTTATTCTTATGGCCCCAATGGAAGGAATTTCATAATAGTAACCTGAAATAAAAATTTAATGCAGAAATTGGAGTTTTAATGAAATATGGATTTCCAGACAACCCACTAGAAATATTATGATTATGAACATGGAGTCAACAGCAGAAGAAATTATGAAATTCAAATTTGGAAGCCATATACATGTAAAGATTGCTGATGTAAATTTCCTGATGATTTTTTTCCCTGTACTTTTTAATCTTTCCTATTGACAATGGTTAATTATTATTATTCTATAGTGGCCACATAAATATCCAAGTTGTGTGTCATGATTTCTATGTTCAAAAGTTCTCCCAATATATTGACAATGATTTACAATAAATTATAAGTGAGCTTCTTTACATAAATAAAATGTGCAAAAATATATCTTTGATCGTGCAAGCATTAAGCTTATGTTTATATAGCAAGGGAAAGGATATAGACCTAACAAAACTACATGAGATTCATAAACAGTAAATAAAGAAAGCTACAAGGACATAAATCTGATTTTACCCAAAAGAGAAAATCTGGGTTTTCCATATTTTGCTATCTGCTTTATAAATATTCTATTGTTCTTAAGGTTAAAATGTTATTTTAACTTTGTGCTCTCTGGGCTTGCTTGTTTTCTTGCAGACATTTCATTATCCAACTAGGTAACCTCATCAATACTAGGAGGGAGCGAAGTTTGCTCTCTTTTTACATTTCAACTGTGAACTGCAAATAATATCCTTTACAGGCTTAAAAGAATCAGAGAGCACTAAGCAGCAACATCATCATAAATAAATATAAACTGTGGCTTGTTGTAAAGTATTTATTCATGCATATAAACCCACAATACCTTTGTTTTCACAGGCCATCCACTGTATGGGTCCTTTGTCGTAATTATGTTGACCAACAGAAAATGTAAACACACGGACCTAAAGCAGAAATATATATGTGTGTATGTGTTCTATAAGCATCAGCTAAAAATGCTGCTGTGAGTATAATATAGTTGGACTTTATTATTAGCAATGCTAATACACTTTTGAACATATTCATAAGCGTTAATAGGAAATGAAAAAAGATAAAAAAAACCTTGCCTCGAGGAACAAAAGGATGGGTTGATACTGCCGCATCAGAATATATAATTTTCTATTGGATTTCAAAATGGAAGAGGAGATGGTCAAAGAAATGATGGTGGTATGGGCGAAAAATGTTGGCTACAATATAGTTTTGGAACATTGGGAAAAAATGTAGGGACTAAATTACAAATTAATTATATCTGCAGCATACAGGGAAACCTGTATAAAATGTTCTACAGGTGGCACCTACCCTCCCCCGCTAGGCTAGCAAAATTGTTCAATCTAAGCCCAAGCTGTTGGAAGTGCAAGAAAGAAAAAGGCACTTATTTTCATATGTGGTGGACCTGCCCAGAAGTGAAGAAATTCGACAGTGGTTAGAAAAAATTATAAATCAGAAAATTGAACCCAAACCAGAACTATTTTTATTGGGCATAACATAAAATTGTAATAAAAAAGACAGAAACATTATGTTACATATTTTAACAGCTGTGAGGATCTCTTACGCACAATTTTGGAAGCAGGAAAGAGTACCATCAGAGGGTATGGTTATAATAGATTGTATATAGATGGACAGGCTAAAATTGAAACTCAAAAATAAGGAAGATTCATATTATAGAGCCTGGGATGCCTGGTATGAATGGTTTAAGAATAAAAAGCAATTAAAATGGCAATTAGGTAAAAAATGAGAAAGTATGTAAATATGTATATATGTTATGGAGATGACTGAAATGTAAGATGAAATATATTGATTTGTAGCAAGAGTAAGGAAGGAAATATGCAATGGTAATTGAATAAGAAAATATATATAGAAAAATGTAAGGAAATGTAAAAGATGTCTTGATGTTGATAACAACGTATAGAGTTTTATTTTATGTTTTTAATCTTTGAAAATTGAATAAAATTATATTTAAAGAAAAAAGAAAAAAAACTTTGCCATGAGGAACAAAAGGATGGGTTGATACTGCAGCATCATTAAACAATGCCTGCCATCTAGTGGAAGAGTTGTTGTTGAGTGACCAAAAGTTTCTAGTTTCTTTAAAAAAGTAGAAGACGAGACTCATTTAGCTTTCAAACTACATCAGTTGTACAATGATTGCCTTTGGTTATCTAAATTAACTTTGTTTCAGGAAGCCACCAGGAAGACAAGTTGTTGTGAAAATATTCCAAGATGTTCTCCAGAACATTGCAGTTGTTACTTACACACCCTGTGCTTCTCCATTCCTCAAACTTTTTTGTGTTTTACCACCTCTCAGTTTTTCTTAAATATCTCCAGGTTGGGGGTATCAACGGTTCTTAATAAAGATATCCCCAAGAACCAGGAGGGGTTTAAGAAAAAGTTTTGGCTCCTGCCTTTTGGAACATTTTATCCCTTGAAGTGAGATCAGCTCCCAGCCTTCTCATCAGTTGTGGGTTTAAAAGTGGTTTACCATAGGTTTGGTGGGCGCGCCTTGGTGGGCGTGTTTTGCCCGTGCGCACACCAAATGCACGCTTTGTACACGTGCAGAGGTTTTCCTACTCACCTTCTGCAATCCTGCACTCTCCCTGTGTCTTCAACAGCTGACGTGCAAAGCAGCTGCACTTCAAAAGCAGGAAATAAAGGTCAGCATGGGAGCCCAGGTGGGTCCAACAGCAGATCGTTGGAGCGAACCAGTTCGCTTCCAGATGATCTTCAGAGCTATTGGTTTCGGCCAAACCGGTCTGAACCGGTAGAATCCCACCCCTGCTTCTGACCCTCCACAGGAGATGTGGCTCTGCCAGATAGGCTTGGGACCCTAAAGTGGGAGCATTATAACAGAATAACAGAGTTGGAAGAGACCTCGGAGGTCTTCTATCCAACCTTCGGCTTAGGCAGGAAACCCTACACCATTTCAGCCAAATGGCCATCCAGTCTCTTCTTGAAAACCCCAATCTCCACAACCTCTGGAGGCAAGCCAGTCTATTGATTAATTCCTGTCAGGAAATTACTCCTTATTTTTACATTGGTTCAACTCAGTGGTGGGCTACTGCCGGTTTGGATCTGCTTGCCCATACCGGTATTTCCGACCACTGGCTGGACCTGCCCACCTGCCCCGGTGCTATCCTGTCCTATATATCTGGCTCGCTCACCCTGCCCATGCAGCTCAGCTAACTTCTGCACTTCACCTGCGCTACTCACCGCAGCTGCCACACGCAGGAAATTCCTGTGTTTTTGCAGGTGAATGCAAAAATGCACAAAGGGGGCATGTGAAGAGGGCGGGCACATGTGCACATATTTTCAGTTCTGCACTAGGTGAACCAATTGTTACAAGTGTAGCCCACTTCTGGTTCAACTGTGATTACTTTCCATCCATTCTTTCTTCTGGTGCTTTGGAGAATAGCTTGATTCCCTCTTCTTTGTGGCAGCCCCTCAAATATTGGAAGACTGCTATCATGTCACCCCTGGTCCTTCTTTTCATTAAAGTAGACATACTCAATTGTTGCAACCATTCTTTGTAGCCTCCAGACTCTTAATCCTCTTTGTTGCTCTTCTCTGCCCTCTTTCCAGAGCCTCAACATCTTTTTTTCATATGAGTGGTACGATTGACTCAATAAAATGGTGAATGGAATAATGTATGAAGGAGGATCTTGCTCTCCTCTGTCCATAAAACCTGATTTAGCTCCCATAGGGATTTATGAATTTCATAATACAAGACCAGTGAAGATAAAAACATTAAGGTGAGCCAGGCTATGTACCACTGTCTTTTCATGAATAAAATGCCTACCTAGTTGGAAATGTTTTTTTTTTTTAAACCCTCGGGGATAAATGCTATCAGGCAATTGCCTAGATCCTGTTGAAGCTTACCATGTAAAGTTCCTTGCCTAAAAAAAGATTGTTTCACTTTTTAAAACCTCCCAGGTAATAAGGCATTCAAAGAGAATATGAGAGCAGCTAATTTGGATTCAAAATTCCAGTGCCAATTAGACTGAAAAATGTCAATCAAAGTAAGAGGGGTGAAGCCCACTGGGAAGAAACTTAATTTAAGTCAATAATTAATCAGTAAAAGTTGGGACTTGCCCTCCACCTGAATCAGGGTTGTTTCCAACTGGAATGCCAAGTTGGGTGGTACTGAGAAGACAACTCAAGGGAAGGTTGGTTTGATGCTTTTCAACTTGGCAAAATGGCAACAAGAGACCTAGGATTGATAGAGAAGTTGGACTACAACTTTAGCCTGAAAGAGCTTTTAAATTTATCTCTAGTTCAACAGTTAGATATTCATCTCCAGATATTCATCTTGTGGGTTGCGTTGAACATGAATGGTGAACCTACCCTACAAATGGTGTCACAGCACATTGTTAAACCTCTAACACTGGTCTGTTCACATGGAACTTCATAAACCAGGTTTAATATCAAGAAATAAGGGTTTAGGAGACAGAATCTCACAATGGAAACAAGATTCCTGCCTTCATGTGGAGGGGGAACTCTGTGAATTGTTTGAAGCCTCTTTTTCGGAAAGAGCAATAGCACTTAGACTTATATACTGCATCGAAGTGCTTTATAGCCCACTCTAAGTGGTTTACAGAATCAGTACATGGCCCCCAACAATCTGGGTCCTCATTTTACTGACCTTGGAAGGATGGAAGGCTGAGTTAACCTAGAGCCGGTCAGGATCAAACTACTGGCAGTTGGCAGAGTTTGCCTGCAATACCCCATTCTAACCATTGAACCACCATGGCAAGAGCAAGAGCATTTAGACTTATATACCACTTCACAGTGTTTTATAGCCCTCTCTAAGCGGTTTATAAAGTCAGCATCTTGCCCCTAACAATCTGGGTCTTCATTTTACCCACCTTTGAAGAACGGAAGGCTGAGTCAACCTTGAGCCTGGTGAGATTCGAACTGCCAAACTGCAGGCAGCTGGCAGTCAGTAAAAGTAGTCTGCAGTACTGCACTCTAACCACTGTGCCACTGCGGCTCAATTCTGTCTTTGTGTGTATGCATTTTAATTTTCCAACCAATGAATTCTTCAAAATAAGCACCGGGAGTTACAATGTTCCTAAGGGTAAAGGTGCACATCGCTGCATTGTATTGATTGCTCTACTCAAATAAGCAGTTTCTGAAATAAATCCTAGTTCCCCTCAATACCTATTTTCTTGATACAAAAGCCCACACCGCTTTTTGAAAAATAGAACAAAAAGGCACATTGCACCTCATTTCATAATGAGATCCATCTCTGCCTTAACAACTGTCTTTGATTTCCCTCGGGGTCAAATCAGCTTAAATACAAAATTGACTCCCGCCAAATATTTGCGAAAAAAAAAACAACCCACAAAAACCCAATATATCATCGGTGGAATTGAACAGTCTTCCAGACAGCCGAGTTATTACCAATTCAGACCTATTTCACATAACGGAGCTTTATAAAAACAGGATTTTAATCAGCCTGTGTCGTTCGCCAGATGTTAGGATGTTCTACGCACAGACCATGGATTAAATAAATGAATGCGCGAACAAGAAGTTGGTGCCCGCAATTATGCATTCCCGCAAAGACCTTTCTGGAAAGTGACAGACCACTTAGCTGAAGTCTTAAATTCAATTACAAGGAAGAGCTTGCCTGGCATTCTTTAAGCTGGTTAGTCTTCTTATCAATCAACGATCTAGGATCTGGCTAGAATTCCCGTCTCTGGCTGGTACATGTCAGAGACTATTTGAATCAAGGACTTCCAGCCAGAGGTGGTATTCAGCAGGTTCTGACCAGTTCTGAAGAACCGGTAGTGGAAATTTTGAGTAGTATGGAGAACCGGCAAATACCACTTCTGATTGAAGATTTTACAGTATCCTTCCGCTACCACGCCCACCAAGCCATGCCCACAGAACTGGTAGTAAAAAAATTGAACCCCACCACTATTTCCAGCTTGCTCTAAATAGCAGTGGTAGTTTGAGTAGCCCCCCAAAAAATTAGAATTTCAGACGCCAAGCAGAAGGGATGGAAGCAACTGGGAGGCCCTCAAATACTGGAACATTGCTATCATGTCACTCTTAGTCCTTCTTTTCTCTTAGATTAGTCGTATCCAGTTTGCAATTTCTGCAGCCATTCTTCCGATGTTTTTTGTTTGTTTGTTTGTTTCCAGGCCTTTAATCGTTTTAGTTGGTCTTCTTTGAGACTTTGGGAAAAGTGCAAAGAAGAGCAACTAAAATGATTAAAGGCCTGGAGACAAAAACATATGAAGAACGGTTGTAGGAATTGGGTTTGGCTAGTCTAGAAAAAAGAACTAGGGAGGGATGTGATAGCAGTATATCCAGTATTTGAGGGGTTGCCACAAAGAAGAGGGAGTCAAGCTATTCTTCAAAGCACCAGAGGGCAGGACAGGAAACAACAGATGGAAACTAAACAAGGAGAGAAGCAATCTGGAAATGAGAGAAATGTTCTCAATGACAGTTGAGAACAATCAGTTAGTGGAACTGCTTGCCTTCAGAAGTTGTAGATGCTTCATCACTGGAAGTTTTTAAGAAAAGACTGGACAGCTACTTGTCTGAAATGGTATAGGGTCTCCTGCTTAAGCTAGAAGACCTCCAAGGCCCTTCCAACTTTATTCTGATTGGTCCCAATCACCATATGCTACCCCAGATGAAGATATCACTATGTTATCTCCTATGCTACCAAAGATACTGTTATTAAGTGCAGATAGTTATTGAGTTCCCAACTGTAGAACAGACGTGGCACTACCACCATTGAACTTCCATTGCTCCAGTCCTGCTGTCCTAACTCAACCGTCCAAGAAGAGGGGAAGGGAAGACTTCAGCAAAAACTAGAAAATAGCTAATTTCATGAAGTTGACTTTGAAGACCCTTCATCAAGCGTTCTTCCAAAATACACAAAAGCTGAGAGGAGGCATTGTGCTCTCTCTTCTCAGCTCCTATCAACAAGCCATGAAATGAAAGTTGAAGAACACTCAATTCCACTAGGCTGGAAGTGCCTACCATATTAACAACACTTGGAAAGATGGGGCAGTGAAGATGGTGCTGAGGGAAGATACAGTTAGAGTGGATTTGAGATTGTTTGGACAGAGAACTCAAAAGTGTGTGATTGTGCTCTATTACAAAATCTTTTGAAAGTCAAGAGTCCTTGGAATTTCAAATCCGGGTGACACATAGACACATTCATCTGGTTTTCTTGGCAACAATTGAAAGTTGACTTCAGCCCTTCTTCCAGAATGTTTTTCAACTTCGCAATGTAGCCTACAGCTTTGGCATTTCCAGAATGTCTCCCATCCAAATACTAATCAGACCAGATCCTGCTTAGCTTCTGAGCCCAGATGGTCAACCTGGTGCTACCCCAGCTGTGACATAGTTTTTGTTATCTCCTTAAATTGTCACATTTCTTTTTTATGATTGCCTAAAATTATCATATTCAATATTACGTGAATGTGAAAATGAATAAAATATTATTTTAAAATAGACCAAAGCTCTTTGTTTAAAATTCCACTGTTTGTTCCTATTCTTTATGCACTGACCTAAGTTCATACATGTTACATATTTGCGTCGCCTTGATTTTTTATAAAATTGCAAATAATTTTAAGAAAAGTAAATATCTTTTTTTTTTACCTTTTTGTCCTTATTGTACTTCTCAAATATCTCCTGAGCTTTTTCTTCCCCTCCATCAGTAAACAACATTATAATTTTGTTGCAGTTAGCTCTGAAGACACTCTGACTGTCCTGGAATAGAGGACAACGTAGTCAGGAGACTATCGGAGAACATAGTAAACAAGACTTTTTTTCAGAAACACATTTCTAACTTTTTCCATGTTTCCTCACTGTGTATAGAGACAGCTGTTTAAAGGCACACCCTTTTAAACATGCAAACATTCATCACATACTGTGACGACCAGGGGTGGGATTCAAGTTTTTTAAACAATCGTTATGCAGACGTGGCTAGGTGGGCATGACCATGTGACTGGGTGGGCGTGGCTTCTTTTATTTTTTTTTGCAGCAACCCCCTCCTCCCAGTTTTTTGCCACCTGGGGCTCAGGGAAGCCTGTTGGGTGAAGCCGTTAGATGGCGAGGGGGATCCCGGCACAGCTGATCATTGGCACAGCTGATCATCAGGAGGAAAAAAGAAATACCTTAAGAAGTGACGGAGCAGGGGCAAACGCAGTCAGCAATGTCGGGCATGTGCAATAAGGACTGACTGGGTGGGAAAGGGCGGGGCCAGCCAGGGGCACGATTTGCCGGTTCTCCGAACTGCACAGAATCATAACAACCAGTTCTATAGAACCGGCCTGAGCTGGTAGAATCCCACCCCTGATGATGACCAGGGGCACAGCACAGAGGCAGCTGACAGTTCTAATTGCCCCTTTATTGCTCCAAATTGCTTCAAATTGCCCCAAATGCTCCCACATTTCTGGCAAGTCCCAGAGCAAAGTGATCTCTCTCTCTCTCTTTCTCTCTCACACACACACCTCCAGCAGCTTCTAGCTGCAAGTAGTCTAGCATTATGCTGTGAGCACAATGGCTGCAAAGCAAGAAATCCAGCAGGGCAAGTCAAGGAGTCCAGGAAGTAAAGGAGCAAGGCAATTAATCCAGAAAGCCAGAAAGAATGCAAGGAATCCAGGAAACTTCAAACGTCGGTATTCAACACTCAGTGAATTCAGCGTTTGTTCCTGACAAATGCCCTCCCTAGAGTGTCTCCTTAAGTCTCAGTCCCCAGTTGTGAAGAAGGGTGGGGTGTTCTCCTCCTGAGTAGCTGGGCCAGTCTGCGCTGTTCTTGCCTTCTCTCCACTCTCTGTGCTTGAGGATCAGGAGGGGGTGGTCCTTGCGCATCACCTGAGCTCTGTCTCTCATGTTCACTGCTTGAACTCTCTTGGTCATCCTGCCTCCTTCCTCCCTGCCTACAAGCTGTCCCAATCCTGAAAGGCCCTGGCCTGACTCAGCCTGTTCCTCCCCATTTTCCTTCCAAGCCAATGAAGCAACTCCCGCTATCTCTGTTGGCTCCAGTTCCAGCTCGTCTTCCTCCACAGTTTCAGGCTCTGATGGGGGCATGACGCATACACATAAAAATGATGGGACTTTGATTGCTTTGATCTATCAATGAGTTCAGGTCTCCTCTCTGACTGCTCACTTCTGTCCTTGCAGTCTATTGTTTAGCTTCCTCCTCATTTATCCTACATAATCATTGAGTCTCACATTGCAATGAACAAGGACCATTTAATTTTGCAGCAACTATGATTGTTGGCCGAGCAGGTACAAAAACAGCCAGGGAAATGATTGAAGCCTGGGAAACAGGCCCCTCAGAGGTGGTATTCAGCAGGTTCTGACCATTTCTGGAGAACCGGTAACGGAAAATTTGAGTAGTTTGGAGAACTGACAAATAACGCCTCTGACTGCCCCCCATCTATTCTCTGCCTCGCAAGTCCCAGCTGATTGGCTGGGTCTTCTTTTGTTGCCCTGCACAGTAGAACGGAGCTGGAAAGCAGGTTAGTGGGGTAGGGAGGGAATGGGGATTTTGCAGTATCCCTCCCCTGCTACGCTCACCAAGCCACACCATGCCACGCCACACCAACAGAACTGGCAGTAAAAAAAATTGAATCCCACCACTGAGGCCCCTGATCAGTCAATAGGGTGCTGAATTACCACCAGCCTATCAAGTACTTAGGAGTTGGAAGCACAAGGAAATGACAGCCAATCGCCAGCCATCAACACACCAATCAGCCAATGTCACATAAATATGACACCTAGAACAGCCCAAAGCATGTATTCCAGTAGAGTGAAATTCCCTAAAAATGGGCTCCAGCATGAATTTGAAAGCTTGGAAGAGTAAACCTGTGGTCCAAGTGACCGATCCAGATTGGATCTCACAACATTATCCTGGGACACGTATATTCATAAGGTAATTTCTCCCTGCTACTCACAGAAAGATTGGCAAACTAACTCCACAGAAGAAAGACAGGATGTTAATGTGATTTATAAATAAAATTGGAATCCACTCACTTATTCAATAACTAAGGCCATTGTGAAGCAATCATAACTTTATGGTACTACAAAAATGTCAATACACTAAAATTAAGTTTTTAATTTGCCAAGACCCAAGATTATTAAATTGAACAAGTCTTAAATATTGGGTCTTAAATATTTTAAGTTGTTTATCTATCCATCTTTTTTTTTTCAAAACACTCTCCCTAGGTTAATAAAACCAGCAATACGATTTTGATTCGAAAATAAAACATTTATGCAGGAATAAAAAATGCACGTAGGATTCAACACACACTCCGGTGCTTTGGAAATCAGACAGCGTAAAGTTTTTTTTAAAAAAAAATACTTCATAAATATGATAAATTACCCATGGTAAAATTTGCTTACATTCCAGATTCTGTGATGATATATGAAATTCCATACACACATGAATAAATAAAATAATTTGTAAAGATTCAACCTGTGAACCATCACCATGGTTTAAATAAAGGGACCATTTTAGATATTTAATAAAAGCAAATATTTTTTTTGCAAAATGTAACTGTGTATCTCAATTGATGCCCAATTTAAATAATATCTTGAAAGCACTTATTGGTCAAATAAAGATTTAAGAACTGAATATTGAATTATCGCTAAATTGGCACAGCTTGATGCATACAGTAATTTCCACTTTATGAATATAGAATATTAAATGAGTATAGGAGTTATATCAGTAGTCCTTGACTTACAATGGTTCATTTAGTGACCGATCAAAGTTACAGCAGCACAGGAAAAAGTGACTTATGACCATTTTTAACTCTTATGACCGTTGTAGCATCCCCCTGGTCATGTGATCCAAATTCAGACGCTTAGCAACTGAGTCCTATTTATGATGGATGCAGTGTCCCAAGGTTACCTTCTCAAAGGGGAAGCCAACTACGTTGTTATTGACTTGATATCTGCAATTATTCACTTACCAGTTGTGGCAAGAAAGGTCATAAAACTCACTTAACAAACATTTCTCTTAGCAACAGAAGTTTTGGGCTCAATTGGGGTCGTAAGACGAGGACTTCCTGTACACCACCACCTTTTAGGATGATCGTTATGAGCAAAAGAACTTGAAAGCAGCTTTTGCTAGATTGGCAGCCCCCCCAAAAAAACCAAGAACTACATCTGGACTAGTTCCTTTATTGCTGTTAGCCTACAGACAGAATCTTGCCAGATTAAAGCAACTGTCTGCATAACTGTAGCTACAGTATAATCTGTGAACTGCAAGGGGGGATTTATCCTTGCTGTGATGACCCGGGGCGTGACATAAAAATAAAAAAATGACAAAAATAGAATAAATTTGCTTTAATGCCTCCAACTTGGCCAATTCAATGTCCAATTATCCTCGGCTGGATAACAAACTCTTCAAAAAACAGTCTACGAAGGGCAGAAATGCAATCCAAACCCAAAGTAAAGATAATTAGAATTTAAAAAACCAACACAAACCACACTGAAGTAACTAACACGGCAGCCCAGGATGATAAATTGCAGACTTTCAAAGGATAACGCAGCACCCACAGTTGGGAGGACGCCAAAACCCAGATAAGCCTCAATCAAGATAATGCACGCTTTGCTTCCAGCAAGGAGCTGTGTGCAAACGCCCCACTTATATCCTTTTCTCAACTAATGAAAGGGATCAGGGCCTTCTCTCTCGTAAGCCACGTTGCTCCCTTCTCCGTTTCTCCCTGTGTGCCCTAGGATGAAGAGGGGGTGGGCCTGGGTCTTCCTCTGAATGCCCAGCCGGACTGTGCCCTTCCCCTGTTTCTTCCACAGCCACCGGAGCCACACTCCCACTCCCTGTCAGCTGCTCAATCTCCCCCTCAGAATCAGACTCCAACAAGGGCATGACACTTGCCCTCTTCTTGAGCACAGAGATTCCAAAGACCTGTCTCTTTGCAGAAACAGCCCCTCCCTCCTGCAATACCAGTCTACCATCAACCATATAGACCAAGGGTGTCAAACTCAAGGCCCACGGGCTGGATCCGTCTAGCGGAGTACTTAGATCTGGCCCACAGGGCTGACTTGGAAACAGCAAAGGACCAGCTCGCAGTGCCTTGGCACGACCCAGGCTGAGCTCTGCTTTCATTGGCAGATTGCTGCAGGAGGCCACCGCAGCTGAAAACTGAGCTCGGCTGGGTCTTCTTTGGTTGCCCTGCACAGGAGAATGGAGCTGGAAAGCAGGTTAGTGGGGTGGGGAGGGAATGAGGATTTTGCAGTATATCCTTCCCCTGCCACGCCCACCAAGGGAAAAAATGACATTAGAATTCCGCCTCCGGTTTAAAAAGACAGGTTTTTTTTAGCATTTGTACAGTACACAAATGAACCCCAGTTGAAAAAGCTCACTCGTGATGCTTCCCAGCCCTTACATTGAGCAGCTGCTCAAAGGCATAACTGAACCCCTTTTTGTAATCAGTGATTCCTTTCGCTTGGATTTTGTAGACGGCTTCCTTCAACTTCTTCTTGTTCCTCACGTTAGCTTGTACGAGATGATTGAAACAACTGACGTTTTGAGCTTTATCGTTGAACTGGGAGAGAGACAGGAAGAGAGAGAAGAGCAGTCAATACAACAGAGAAGATAAATGAAGAAAGACGTTTCACAAATTAGATCACAAATTAAGGGATTGATAAGACATCAGGTGTCCCTAAACTGGAGCTAAGATTTTTTTTTTTTTTTTGGCAGGATATAAATATTTAGACAAGGAGGTTTCCATCATTACTGCAGTATTTCTTCTCCCCTCTGGAGAAACTGGCTACGCAGAAGCTAAACTTTTCTGAATTTCCCAACAAAAAGAAGAAGAAGAATGTCACACCATATAGATGAACAGTTTAGAGATTTTTTTTAAAAAAAGTGAATGAGGTCAATCGCTGATAAAATCCAGTCTCTGATCTGGTCTGGCAAACCAGCTATGCAATACTTTAAACCACCTAGATTTGCATCACCGAAGCAAATCAAGCATTGTTGCTCTCAAACTGCTTCCTCCTTAATGATTTATTTGTTTGCATCTACTATTTATGGTGAGAGTGATTACATCAAAATGATCTGCCGATGGAGGCTGATTGATGGCTTGAGAATCTAACAAAAAAAGTCTGGTTTTATAAAATAAATAACCGATTAAACCGGCTGGATTAACATCCTGGACATAAACTGTTTCAACTCCTACCCTCAAAATGACGCTATAGAGCCCTGCACACCCAAACAACTAGACACAAGGACACTTTTTTCACGAATTCCATCACTCTGCTAAACAAATAATTCCCTCAACACTGTCCAACTATTACAAAGTCTGCACTACTATCACTGTTAATCTTCTCATCACTCCTTATCACCCATCCCCTCCCACTTGTGACTGAATGACTGTAACTTTGTCCCTAGTATCCTTACGATTTATATTGACTGTTTCCTAATATGATTTGATTGCTTATTGTATCCTAGGACTATCATTCAGTGTTGTACCTGATGATTCTTGATGAATGTCTCTTTTATTTTATGTACACTTAGAGCATTTGCACCAAAGACAAATTCCTTGTGTGTCCAATGACACTTGGCCAATAAAAGAATTCTAATTTTAATTCTAATCAAAAGAACTAAAAGAGCTGTCAAAAGTTTTGTTTCCACATACTAGAAGGGGGTGAAGGTAAGGCAAATGAAAATATGAAGATTATTATTTAAAATCAAGAGATTAAAATACATCTCGGAGGAAATCTGGAAAAAAAATGTGCTGGTTTTACACAACTCGCAAAGGGGGGAAAAAGTAGTTATTTTGAAAGCTTTCGCCACTAGGTGGCAGTGCCATAACGCAGAAGGAATAATAGAGAATTAGTATAGAATTAGTCCTCGACTTAAGATCACAATTGAGCTCCAAATTTCAGTTGCTAGACAGTGGCTAATTGGGTTTGCCTCATATTACGGCCTTTCTTGTCATCTCTGCAGTCAATAAGTTAGTAAACACGATTGTTAAGTGAATCTGAATTATGATCAGGTGACTGTAGGGGACTCTGCGACGTTTACAAAGGTGAAAAATGGTCATAAGTCCCTTTTTTTCAAGCCACTGTAAGTTTGAACGGTCACTAAACCAATGTTTGCAAGTCGAGGACTGCCTGTAGTGTTTTACTGGCATCTAACACTCCTTCAAAAATATATGTTGCTCTATCAGGGCGCAAAGAGAAAATATCTGCTGTGAACTCTGTATAGGCATTAGGAAAGGCATCTGGCCAGTAAATGCTCAGCTCCACTCTGTCGCCTCAACTCCACCCTGGGGTTAAATGGGGTGCAAAAATATATATTGTCAATTCATAAAATATTTCTATGGTCTTCTTAGAGTTGCCAACAGAAAGGGAGGGGGAGCAGTGCAGCAGCTTGGAAACCAAAAGTGCATTCCATAAATGTTTTCACAGATAGTTTCTAGGTGACTGAAGTTTCTGCCATGCAAAAGTCTAATTGGAGAACCTGATTGATGACTCTGGGCTATGGACGTGTCCTATTGGAGAATATGAATTACGATACACCCAGGAGGTGGGGGAAGTGAAGGGTGGAGGGTGACAATGAATGATGTGTCTCAGAGTCAGCTATACCCAGGCAGTGCCGGCATGTTAATTCCCAATAAATCCTTTTGAAGTTTTGGAAGTTTGGCTCAACTCATGATTTCATTGGGGCAACTGCCGGAATCCTGACATATATATTGAAGACAGTTTCTCTTGTCATGCCCCACATAACTGCCATGAAAATTCACAAGCAGAGATCTCAGCTCCACAATCTGCTAAAGATGGAGAACAATCCATCCTTCCTTTGCATTTGCCAAAAGTATCTATCATAGGTAAAAAAAAATTTTTTTTCTGCAATGGCATATATTAGTCCCTGCATATTCAAGCAGGGAACTTTTGCAAACCACCATCCACTGATCAATTGTATCTGCAGATTTGTCAACAACAGCAACAAAAATATTTCTCTTTCTTTCTTTCTTTCTTTCTTTCTTTCTTTCTTTCTTTCTTTCTTTCTTTCTTTCTTTCTTTCTTTCTTTCTTTCTTTCTTTCTTTCTTTCTTTCTTTCTTTCTTTCTTTCTTTCTTTCTTTCTTTCTTTCTTTCTTTCTTTCTTTCCCTGACTTATGCAGCCACCAATCTCCATGAGTGACTTTGGTCAGTAAACCGAATTAAAATAAAATAAAAGCAATGATGCACATTATAAATGTTCAAATACAAGCAGCCGAAAAACAACCCAAATCCCACAAAATATTGTGTGTTACCTGAAAAGTCTACAAACATATTTATTACTTGCTTCATTCTTTGGACTCAGTGCAAAGTTATTAAAGTAAGGCTGAAATTTATATGTCTGTCTGTCTATCTATCTGCCTATCTATCTTCATCATCATCTATCGATCTATCTATCTTCCATTGATCTATCATCTATTTATCATCTATCTATCTTTATCATCATCTATCGATCAATCAATCTATCATCTATCTATCTATCTATCTATCTATCTATCTATCTATCTATCTATCTATCTATCTATCTATCTATCTATCCATATCTGCCTATCTATCTTGCAAATAAATCCCAGGTGAAACTTTGGTGCCACCTAAAATATTAAAGAATTTCATCAGGTGCAATATATTTTCCTGTAATTGTAATTACAACTACTGAACTATTTAAAATTTTTAAATAATAATAACAGAGTTTGAAAGGATGTTGGAGGTCTTGTGATCCACCCCTTCTGCTCAAGCAGGAGGCCCTATACCATTTCAGGAAAAATGAAATTAAAATTATTATTTTTTAAATGTAATTGCATTGTAATTTAATAATTATCTATTACGGGACCTCTGTAGCAGGATAATCACTCCCTTGTTACCTGTTTACAGCTGCAAGATATGAAGAGAGAGAGAGAGAGATATGCAAATATAAGCTATTTAGAAGCAACCCATTTTCTCTGCATCTATAACACTCTTAAATGCAGAACCCTGATAGAAAAAGGGAAATCCTATCTCTTTCATTCAAAACCAGCATCCTACTATATCGCAGTATTGTTTGGGGAATACAGAAATTTCAAAATATATAGCCGGCTTGATGCCAATCTAATCAGATGTTCGTGGAACTCATTTTCCAATCTAGGGGGATTGCTTGGTGCAGCTTGATGGCCCAGATGTATCTATACATATTAAATGGGCAGCTCTGAAATAAATCTAATTCCAAGACATTCTTCTTCCTTGAAACTATTTCCAGATTCGTTTTTTGTCTGCCTACATTCAGTAACAGGATCTAAGCGTTAGTTCTGATCAAAAGCTAAACCAGAAGACAAAGCAGTAGCGTTTCTCAAATAATCTAGTTTAATAGCCAGGAAATGCTTCGGTTCTTCCCAGAGCTCTTTTTTCCAATGGCAACTGGATTTGATTTTTCCTTGAAGACATTTCTCTCCTCATCCAAGAAGCTTCTTCAGATCTGAAGAATGAACTGAAGAAGCTTCTTGGATGAGGAGAGAAACTTTTTCAAGAAAAAAAAAACAAGTCCAGTCACCATTGGAAAAAGGAGCTTTATGATAACCTGGGCGATGGAGAATCTCCACAGATGTTTCTGTGCTTCAAACATCTGGAGAAGGAGTTTAGCTACAGGTAATCCTCATCTGAAATTCTTTGTCCAACTGGATCCAAAGTAGTTTGCTGTGTACATAATTATAATAATTAGTCTATGCCAAATCAGAGCTACATGTTCAGCTTAATTCTCATCATCTCTTCTTTCCAACTGTTTGTTTATTTATATCCTGCCTTTATTTTTACAGATAACTCAAGACAGCAAACATATCTAAAATGTGTTCTTTCTCCTATTTTCCCAACAAAAAAGAACCCTGTGAAGTGAGTTGGGCTGAAAGAAAGTGACCCAAAGTCACTCAACTGCTTTTCATGGCTAAGGCAGAACTAGAACTCCCAGTCTCCTGGTGATTGGCCCAAAGTCACCCATGTGGTTTTCATGGCTAAGGTGAGACTAGAACTCACAGTTTCCTGGTGATTGGCCCAAAGTCACCCATGTGGTTTTCATGGCTAAGGTGAGACTAGAACTCACAGTTTCCTGGTGATTGGCCCAAAGTCACTCAACTGGTTTTCATGCCTAAGGTGGGACTAGAACTCACAGTTTCCTGGTGATTGGCCCAAAGTCACTCAACTGGTTTTCATGCCTAAGGTGAGACTAGAACTCACAGTTTCCTGGTGATTGGCCCAAAGTCACTCAACTGGTTTTCATGGCTAAGGTGAGACTAGAACTCACAGTCTCCTGGTGATTGGCCCAAAGTCACTCAACTGGTTTTCATGCCTAAGGTGGGACTAGAACTCACAGTCTCCTGGTGATTGGCCCAAAGTCACTCAACTGGTTTTCATGCCTAAGGTGGGACTAGAACTCACAGTTTCCTGGTGATTGGCCCAAAGTCACTCAACTGGTTTTCATGGCTAAGGTGGGACTAGAACTCAGAGTCTCCTGGTGATTGGCCCAAAGTCACTCAACTGGTTTTCATGCCTAAGGTGGGACTAGAACTCATGGTTCCCCACTTTCTAGCCTGCTGTCTTAACCACTGGACCAAAGTGGCATTATGGAAAAGTCTGTATGGAAAAACACATCAAAGAGAGCCATGCATTGTCCATTTCCTATAAATTAAACATGGCCCCTAAGGCAGTTTCCATAGCTAAGTGGTATTTCAAAGAAGCATCATAGATAGCAGCTCTGAAGATGGCTTGGGTAGGGGGTAGGAAAAGCATGTAAAAGCACAAGGGGTATTTTCAGTGCAGAATGAATGCACAGGGAGAGAGAAAGAGAAAGAGAGAGAGGCAGAGACAGAGACAGAGACAGACAGACAAACAGAGACAGCATGTTTAACACATTCCATTAGGACTGCAGGAGTCATAAATTGTTATGACAGATAGAATTCTTTATTGGCCAGGTGTGTTTGAACACATAAGGGATTTTTCAGTGCCCAAATTGTCTCCCACGCAAATCATTTGAGAAAGAAGCCAGAGAGGATTTCAAGTAATCAAAGTAATCTGGAGGAAGGAAGGAAGGAAGGAAGGAAGGAAGGAAGGAAGGAAGGAAGGAAGGGAGGGAGGGAGGGAGGGAGGGAGGGAGGGAGGGAGGGAGGGAGGGAGGGGTGGAGGGAGGAAGGAGAGAGGGGGAGAAAGGGAGGGAGGGATGGAAGAAGGAAGGAGGAAAGAAGGAAGGATCAAAGAATAGAGTAGGACATTTGTATCATATGAAGATGCATTTTGATCTAAACCCATTGCTGCTTCCTTGGTCTTCCATTTGCTATTTGCTCTCTGAGACCTCCTACTTTTTGAATCCAGGCATTTAAGCATTTTAAGAATTTCAGCCATATACAGTAAATCAAGATGTGACCAAAAGGACGGATAACAACCTAAAGTTCTCCATGTGTTTTTCTATGGGATAACTGTTTCCCAATCTTCTTTAGACCTGCCCCCACCAACCTCGCAAAAAGAGGGGTACACTCACCGAAACCACGTTCACAAAGTCATCATCCGATAAGGTTTCCAACATTTCAATGACGGACGTTCGGATCAACTTCAGGGTCAACCCACTGACGCTACCGCTCCTACCAAAGAGAAGAAACCATCAGTGGCCATCCTTGGTCATCAGTGGACATCTCCTGTGTTCCTCTGGCCCTTTACAAGCAAGGCTGGGCCAGTTCAGACTTGCAGTCTTATTTTTTCCATGACCTTTGATCTCGTCCATCAGCCAAACCAGAGGGCCTTTGGCAAGTTGAAATCAGAGATGAAAAGTTCCTGATGTTTTGGCTATGGTGCTATCTCTATCTCTATCTATCTATCTATCTATCTATCTATCTATCTATCTATCTATCTATCTATCTATCTATCTATCTATCTATCTATCTATTATCTATCTATCTATAGATATATATAAAATGAATAAATATATAATTTTGGTCTTTTAGTCCTACCCCCTACTCAAACAGGAGAGTCATACCCTTCCGTCTTTCCCTCCATCTTCCTTCCTTCCTTCCTCCCTCCCTCCTTCCATTTCCTTCCTTCTCACCTCCCTCTCTCCCTCCCCAGCCTGTCTCCTCCTTCCTTCTTTCCTTCCCTCTTCCGTCCCTCCCTCCATCTCCTCCCTCCCTCCTTTCCTTCCTTCCTTCCTTCCTTCCTCCTTTCCCAGTCTGTCTCCTCCTTCCTTCTTTCTTTCTTTCCCTCCCTCCCTCATCTCCTTCCTCCCTCCCTTCTTCCCTCCCTCCCTCCTTCCTTCCCTTTCCTTCCTTCTCACCTCCCTCCCTCTGTCTCTTGCCATTCCACCTTTAAAATTCACATCTTTAGAATCTGCTTTGGGATTTCAATCCTTTTCTTTCGCAAGGAAGAGCAGCGAGCAGCTCTAGGTTTTTTTTTTTCATCCTGTTCATTTCAAAAGGTTATCAAAGCGAATATCATTTATATATTCATCCTATTGATACATCTCATGAGAAGCACATCGCTGGGCAGCGTACCATAAAAAACAGCCTTCCCATTTTTTAAAACACCTTCCTACCCATTGCTGTAAAAAGAATAATAATAATACTTTACAATCCTCTGTATGAATGCTTAACCTTTTGGGGCACTTACGCATCAACAAGAATAAGCATATCTTTAGGAGAAGCAGCTCCTTGGATATACCTGAAATAAAAAAAGATAAGCTGATAGAAAAAGGTCAGAAGTTTCTAAAAGATCCTTTGATAGTGTCCAATCTCTCAGCGAGGGACACCTGAAGGATCAAAGGAAGCTTCTTTGTAAACCCACGAAGGAAAAAAAAAATCTCATTTCCATTTAGCAGACGCCTGTCTGAATAACCATGAAGTTGGTCAACACCCAAAGAAGCAGGGATAGGATTCAGCCGGTACACACCGGTTCAGGAGAACCGGTAGTTCCAGCAATCAATTAGCCCGGTCCATCTGCCTCTACCCTAGTCTATCTTTTATTTCCTTGTTTTGAAGCTCAGCTGATTTGCCATGCCCTAGCTGTTTTACTCACTGGGACTGCAGAAGTTTTAACTGTTAGCTGAAAAATGGCTGTTTTTAAAATGCTGTGTGCATGCTCACCAAACTGGTTGTTACATTGGTTGAATCCCCCCACTGACCCAAAGCCCTTTGGTATACCACGTTCTGAGCTTTGCAAAGCAGCATCAAAAGGTTGCGTAGAGAGAAAAGGAATAGACCTGGCATCTGCTTCCAAAAGTTGAAGAACCTCTATAATTAGGTGTGTGGGTGTGAGATGCAGAATGTGGAGAAATTGAGAAATTACAACCCCCCCCCCCGAGTTTATTTCGATGGGTGGCTGGCTGGCTGGCTGGCTGGCTGGGCTGGCTTGAAGTATGAATTAACAATCCTGCAGGAGGGAAGCTTTGAAAGTATGGGGGGGAAGAGCTTTCTGAAAAAGTTCTCCCGTGTTCCCTCTTCCATCTAAATTGCTTTCCTCCTCGCCCTCCACGAAGCTGCTAATAGAAAATCTGAAGGGGGGAGCAGGCAGGCAGGCGGGGGAGGAAGGAAGGAGGCAAAAAGCAAAATAAAATTAACCCACCTCCCCAAACCTTTTTCCTCCCACCAGTTCCATTTTCAAAACTTCAAAGCAAACCCGTTCCTCCTTTAATTAAGAAATCTGAAAAACAGCAAAGGAGCTAAGAGGCCCTCCTGAATCAACGTTTGATTAATTCGGGTGACTGGTTTTATTGGTTTGTTTGATATTTTAATTAAAGGGTTTTTTTATTGCATGTAGTAATTCTTGCTCAAATTTTTGTTCTCTGCAATGTTTAACGTATCGGTGCTTGGAGAAAACTGACTTCTGAAACTGCCTTTCAGAATTTGAAATCTTTCTATATCTATTTATCTGTCATTTTTTCTTTCTTTCTATCTTTCTAGCTATCTGTCTGTCTGTATATCTGTCTCTCTCTCTGTCTATCTATTTATCTATATATCAATATATCTATCATTTATTTATCCATCCATCTATCTATCTATCTATCTATCTATCTATCTATCTATCTATCTATCTATCTACCAGCTTTCTAAATCTTTCTTCTTCTTCTTCTTCTTCTTCTTCTTCTTCTTCTTCTTCTTCTTCTTCTTCTTCTTCTTCTTCTTCTTCTTCTTCTTCTTCTTCTTCTTCTTCTTCTTCTTCTTCTCCTCCTCCTCCTCCTCCTCCTCCTCCTCTTCCTCCTCCTCCTCCTCCTTCGTCTTCGTCTTCATCTTCTTCTCCTCCTTCTCCCCCTTCTTCCTCCTTCTGCATCAACACCTATCATTTTATCTAGGTATCAATTATTTCTCTATCCATTTTTCTATCTCTCTATGTCTATTCATCTATCCAAATTTTTAATCTGTATTTTAAAAAGTGAAACTGCTCAGATTCCTTTGATTGAAGGGAAAGTATGTTAAAATGAGCTCCACAAACATGCAAGTGAGATTTACCATGGTCTTCTACGGACATCATACAGATCAATCTTGTTCTGGCTTCGACTCTTGTCCACCCAGGGAGAAGCTGAAAAGAGAAACATGACAGAGATAGAATCACAGTGAAGAATTTACATCTTCACTGGAGTGATGTAAAAATGCCATTAAAACACCATTTAAAGCAGGGTTTCACAGCCACAGTTCATCTCACCATGGTTTCACTATTTTAAGCATATACAGATTGTCTTCAAGTTACAACAATTCCTTTGAAGTTATGACGACAGTGAAAAAAGTGACAGGACCATTTTATATGTCTAAATTAAATTATCTATAGTTTTATGAAGTTGCTATGTTGATTTCTGAAACTCTAATAAAAGAAACTTGAGTTATGGATTTTAGAAGTCAATGTAGAAGCTGGTTTATGATGAGCTAAACTCTGACTTCATAATCTATGGACTATATACCTCATTTCTAATTTTGATAAATATTGTAAACTATAAAATATGAGTCTATATACAGTAAATATTGGAATTCATGTTGGAATGTATTTCTATTCAACAATTAATATAGTAATATTCAGCCAGTAAAGGGCAGTGTTTACAAGTTTGGATCTATGATATATACCCTTTTGTTCTAAGTTTCCTGTTTCTTGTTACAGTTAAACAGTTGAACAGTAAAGCACATGGTGACTGTACTTTTTTTTGCTCTGTGGTGCTATATATAAACAGAATTTTCTAACAGTAAAGATGAAGGTTCATTAAGGCTTGTGCAGTCACTGCAGAGAACATTTTACTTCATTTCATACATACAACCATTTTCAGGAAAATGCAATTTGATAGCAGAGTCTTTTTACAGAAAGCATATTACAGGAAATTCTCTAATGTCTATCAAATTTCAGTAGTAGGAGAGAATATTTGGAGCTCAGGGTTAAACTTTGGGGTCCTTGGTGTTTTCTGAGCTTGGTTGTTTTCTTGCAGATATTTCATTATCCAACTCAATAACATCGTCAGTGCTAGAAGGGAGTAGGGTTTGGTTTCTGTTTCTATGCAATTGCTTGAAACCTGTCAACTTTCTTCAACTTTCCAAACAGTAGCTAAATCCAAATTCTTTGCTCCTTGAGGTCGAGAATATGGGTAACTGGGATTAAATTTACACTCTGTTATAATTCAAGAGAAAACTTCTATAACATGATGTACAGTTGGTATATGACACCAGGGAAATTATCAAAAACGTATAAAAGTATTTCAAACCAGTGGAGGAAATGTGAAAAGTATGAGGAGATATTTTATCAGGCATGGTAAAATTGTATGAAAACAGAGAAATTCTGGGTAGACAGTCATATAATGACACAAAGGTTTTATTAACATTAATTATTAATGTTACTAAGAAACCAGAACTCTTTTTATTAGCATTTATAGATAATGAATTGGGGGGGGGGGAATCGTGTTAAATTTACGCTGTGCATGGTAGCAATTTGCAAGATGTTTTTATGCACAACGATGGAAATAGAGAAATTCCTAAAATAGAGGAATAGGTTGTGAAATGATAGAAATGGAAAAATTGATCTGTTTGGTCAGAGAGAACAAAAACCACATTTTTAAAAAAGTCCGGAAATCTTAGATGGACATATTGCTGAAAGAAGAAGAAGAAGAAGAAATGAACCAATGATTTATGGATGTGAAGACTCAGAAAGATGAGGTGGGGGTGAAGGAAGCCTATAAATTATTTAAGATGGAAGAAGACAATAAAATTGTAATTATCTGTTGAGAAGAAGGTCAAAAGCCATTTATAAGCTTCTTTTCTTTTGATTTTATGACTCCCTCCCCTTTGGTTTGTTACTAGTATATGAAAAAGTTCAGTAAATATAAATTAAGAGGCGGGGAGAAAGAGACAGAGAGACAGAGACAGGGAGAGAGACAGAGAGAGACACATAGAGAGAGACAGAGACAGAGAGACAGAAACAGAGACAGACAGACAGAGACAGAGACATACAGAGAGAGACACAGAAAGACAGAGATAGAGACAGAGAGAGAAAGACAGAAAGAGACAGAGAGACACAGAGAGAGAGAGAGAGAGACAGAGACAGAGACAGAGAGAGACAGGGACAGAGACACACACAGAGAAAGAGAAAGACACAGAGAGAGAGAGAGAGAGAAAGACAGACACACACAAACACAGAGAGAGAGAGAGAGACTGAGACTGAGACAGAGACAGAGAGACAGAGATCTGAGAATGAAGTGACCACCTTCATCTAACTAACATCTACTTATCTAAAACCTAGCCCTGATGACAACATACTTTAAAAGCCAGAAAGTTAACTTTTGCAGACAAATAATTTCATACAAACTGGGGTATTTAAATTAACTACAAAAGTTTCCCGGAAAACATGTTTTCATTAGCTTTCAAGACCTAAACTGTATAATATTTACATCTAGGTAAGGATTACAGTTCTTCTCAATTTACAGTAGATCAAGGAGTTGATGTCCTTTTTAATGCATATTTGTTTTCATTTTCATTTATTGACTGCTTTGAAGAAAATAACAAAAGAGAGAACATGGAAGAAAGAGTGGAAGGGTATAATGGAGATAAATAAAATCTCCTGAGGATTGTGGTTTCCTAAAATATCATTAATTAATTTCTGAATAATTTTATCTATCATTTATCTATCACTAAGGTTTCACTTCTGAATTTAACTTAGACATGAATAAGAAAACCCATCCAACAAAAGTTAAAAGTTACTCTAAAGCTTCCAGAAAGATCTTTCCTTCTTATTTTATTCTTACTTTTGATCTGTATTACCTTACAAGGGGTTCTTTCTGAAATACACATTAATGATTGCCAAACATAGAAGTAAATTGATTTTGGTTTTAATAGTATAAGCTTATTTATTTTTAGTTTGCTTGCTTATTCGTGTCAGAAGCATCACCATTAAAATAAGGCATATGATGTGATATAAAATTTAAAATATAAAATGGAAGTTTCAAATATGCATAAATTAAATAGATCTTGCTCGATTTTTAGTTGGCACAATCGTTTGTACGATCATTACAACTGCAACAATTTTCAGTGCGGGGGGGGGGAGAATAAGATATTAATACTAAAAGGATGTATTCTTCTTCTGCTTTCAGTTGCTCTGAGTTATTTATAAAAATAATAAAGGCAGGAGGAATTTCCTAACAGTGACAACAATTACGCTGTGGAATGACTTGCTTCCAGAAGTTGGAGATTTTTAAGAAGAGACTGGAAATCTATTTGTCTGAAATAACAGAATAACAGAGTTGGAAGGGACCTTAGAGGTTTTCTAGTCCAATCCCCTGCTTAGGTAGGAAACCCTAAACCACTTCAGACAAAGCGTTGTCCAATCTCTTCTTTAAAGCTTCCAGTGTTGGAGCATTCACAACTTCTGGAGACAAATTGTTCCACTGATTAATTGTTTTCACTGTCAGAGGAAGTTTCTCCTTAGTTCTAGGTTGCTTCTCTCTTTGATTCCTTTCCATCTGTTGCTTCTTTTCTTGCCCTCAGATGCTTTGGAGAATGGAAATGGCATTGATTTTCCTGCTTGAGCAGGGGGGTTGGAATAGAAGACCTCTAATGTCCTTTCCAATTGTTATTATTATTTTTTCTGAATACTTCCACAAGCAGCTAAAAATTATACTTTTCCAGAGAGAGAAGTTAATAGTTTTGCATTGTATATTTTTGTGTGTTTTTTAAAAATAATATTACTATTGTTATGTGTGGTTGTGTTTATATTATATTACATCTTGTGAACTGCCCAGAGCCTACTCAAGATTGTAAGAAGATGTAGGTTTGATTATTAAATAAAACAAATAATTTATTTCACTGCAGCTTTTGCACTGGTGAGCAATGGTAGGATCCAACATTGGAAGAATGATAGGTTCTCATTTTTGAGTTATGCATTCAAACGAGGTTGCATTAGGCAACTCAATTTACTTGGGCTCATACATTTGCATAACTTACTAACTTTAATTACATGCAGTCATCCCAGAAGAATGCATCAAAATGCAGTCTTAGGAATCTATTTATTTCACTTGCCAATACATAAATCCATACTTGGTTAAAAAAAAATAACAGAAAGGGTGTAAAAATATTTGATTTTAGCCAGAAAAAGCACTAATTCCTAGATTTGTTCAAAACTGACTACATTCCATTAGACTCTTCTTGTAGGTGATGTAAATTAGTGTATGGATTTTCAAATTAGCTTGTTCTGTACCGCCATAAATATAGGAGATTATTATGTCACCTCTAAAATTTAAATACCGTTACAGAAAATGAGAAGGAAATAAATTGCAACCAAAACTCCCCTGCTTATTTTATGTCCTTATTCTGTTGTATTTGGAAGATGCTTAATTATTTTTGGTGATTGGTTTCTCGAATGAAAACCTATAACACAGGACAGATTTATGGGCAAAAATAGTATAATTTCAACTCTGGTCCAAAAAAACAGCGATAATTAAATTAGAAGCTGAAAATATGTAAAGTTGTAACAATGGAAGAAGAAAGGTAATTAAAATTTTGAGCAGAAAATGAAGTTGATCCAAGAGGGTTTTTTTTTAAAAAAAATTCTCTATTAAAAAAGTTTTCTGTTTGTCATCTCAACCATGGGAAAATAAGAATAATAGGAATTAATATCATCTCCTTTCACTATATAACTATACATTGAAGTTCCTAAATTTAGGCATCCATAGCTGCAAACAAAGTAAGAAAAATTATTTTCCAAAATTCTGGAGAGACAATATAGACCAGAGTATCTCAACCTTGGTCACCTGTGGACTTCAATTCCCAGAATTCCCCAGTCAGCTGGCTGGAGAATTCTGGGAGTTGAAGTACACAGGTCTTAAAATGGCCATGGTTGGGAAAGCTTGATGAGTGGAGAATAATCATCTGGGTTATAAATTATCAATAATTATTTTATACTTTATTTTACTCCTTGTAATTTTTGTTGACTGTGTTTTTTGCCAAGTATGTTTAAACTCAGTTACTAATGTCCCAACAGTGCTTTTTCAAGAAACAACTGGACTTTCTGGTTTTTCTTTGAAGACATTTTGCTTCTATCTGAGAATCTTCTTCAGATCGTCCAACCCAGCAAAGAGGCCTTTAAATCTTAACTGATTTTCTGCAAACAGATTTTCCCAGAACTGCATAAACATTCAGCTATCTTTTCCTAAGAATTCAGATACATTTGCCTGGTTTTCCATCAGTTAGTTGTTTTATTACTTACCACAGGGTAATAAGTCTCCTTGGTAAGTCTAATATTTTGGAAACAATTGTTACCTGCCAGAAATGGTTAACGTAACCGCAGCTGTGTTCTGTGAGGCTCTCGTTTAAAGAGGGATCTCATTTTATTTTATTATCAATTGATTTTTTTCAAAGCTGATCCATTATTTATTTGCTTAAACAGATGGGGAGGGGGGGAATTCTCCATGTTGAAGCAGAGGGAGCTCAACCAATTTAAGCCAGCCAGATTTTGCAGAAAAACAACAAAGAACAAAGAAACACAAGGCTATAAATGAATGTGCAGGTCAAAGAAAAAAGGAAAATGCAAACTTTTTTAAAAAATAGGATTGAAGGATTTGACATATTTTACATCTTATTGAAATTATAGGTATCTTATTGAATTATCAGCTTTATGCCTGCTCTACCCAATACAATTTGAGTAACATATATGACCGGTACTGGGTATTGAAGAGGCTAGGGTGGGGCGGGGGGGGGGGGGAATTACCACTGTGCTAGTACTTTAATTTAAAAGGAATGTAGTCACTAAATTGCTTTTGGCATTTTCATTTCCTAAGACACAAGGTGGGGTTTGTACTAATAAATGAGGAACAAGAGACTGAAAGACCTCAAGGGAAGATGGACAACACAGAAATTAAACAATATTTTTTAGCAACCAATGGGGAAAAATGTGCTGCCTCTTGCAGTAGCATAATGAACTATTGATTTACAATTGCAACCTAAATACATCTGTAATTAAGAGTAATAACAAAGGAAGAACCTGGAAGGAGGGGAAATCGGCTGTCTTTTGGCATCCACCAAAAAGTAATCCAAGTTACACGTTTAGTGTAGTGTAGAGTAGAGTAGAGTTGAGTAAAATAGAAGAGAAGAAAATAGGAAATAAGAAATAATAGAATAGAATAAGAAATAGAATAGAATAAGAAATAAGAGAAGAGAATAAGGAATAGAGCAGAACAGAGCAGAGTAGAGTAGAGCAGAATAGAAAATAAGAGAATAGAATAAGAAATAGAATAGAAGAAATAAGAGAATAGAATAAGGAACTGAGTAAGGTAGGGTATAGTAGGGTAGGGTAGAATAGAATAGAATAGAATAGAATAGAATAGCAGAGTTGGAAGGGACCTTGGAGGTCTTCTAGTCTAACGCCCTGCTTAGGCAGGATACCTTGCACTACTTCAGACAAATGGTTATAAAATCTCTTCTTAAAAACTTCCAGTGTTGGAGCATTTACAACTCCAGTTTAGTTTAGGGTTAGGGTTAGAGAGAGTTGGAAGTCAATGTTTCTTTTTCTTTTTTTTTCTTCTCTTCTCTTCCCCCTCTTCCTCTGTACCGTTTTCCTATTTGCTTTCCTGTTTTGTAACTTATTTTATTTTATAACCCAATAAAAAAAAGTTAAACTGGAAAACTGCATTGTACACAATCGTAGTGGATAAACGGGCGTTCATATTATCATGTCATCATCTTAATATTATGATGTCTTGTCTAGGGTGAGCCACTTATTCACAGAATTGTAAACCAAAAACCGATGAGTAGAAATTAACCAGGAAAAGTGAAATTCTCCCGAGTTCCAATTTGAGTTCTTCCTACATAGCTGTTGTGACCCACCAGTGGCCAATGGAGCTGGTGGTAGACTTGGACAGCGAGGAAGTTGGGGAGGAACATGGGCCAGTCCCGGAGTCTGAGGGAGGCTCTGATGAGTACTCCGCGTCGGAGGCAGAGATGGGGCCAGGGCCATCCGATAGTAATCAGCTACCTTCGGAATCAGAGATCAATGGGAAAGAAGAACAGCTGGAACCTGTTCCCAGTGTGCACATGCACAGAGCTGCCAGGAGAAGGGAACAGCTAACGAACAAGGGTTGACTCAGGAGTAAAGCCACAGATGGTGAATGGCTCCTCCCATAGGGAATAAAAGAAGAGTGAAAGGGGACTGGTGTTTGCAGGAGACAATTAGTTCATTTAATTAGGGTGAAGATTTGTTCCTGACTCTTTGCCAGGGATGGGATTCTACCAGTATGCTCCTATTTGCTAGAACCAGTTGTTAATATTCTAAGCAGTTTGGAGAACCGGTTGTTAGAAGAAATTACTGGACTAATCCTGAAAGGAAGGCAGGAAGGAAACATTCTGGTGTTGCTTACAGAAACTGCCTCT